>WBNH01001186.1:313956-592877 GCA_013401255.1 Urocolius indicus | reverse complement strand
GGCCCCGCCGCCCCCACTCACTGCTGCACTCGGGGTCGGCGCAGCGCTTGCGCTCGGCGAAGCGGCGGCCCAGCTCGGGCCCGGCGGCGGCGGAGGCGGCGGCGGCGCGGAGAAGACGGGAGGGCGGCGGGGGCAGGAGCAGCAGCAAGGCGAGGAGCAGCCGGGGGTCCGGCGAAGGGGCTGCGGCCATGTTGTCGGGCAGCGGCGGCGGCGGGGAGCGAGCAGACACGTCAGCAGCGCCGGCGGGAGGGCAATGTGGCGGNCGCACGGCGCTTCGCATCTCTCCCCGCAAGAACTTCTCGGCGTCGGGGGGCGGCTCCCGGCCGCGCCGAGCTGCGGGGAACGCGCANCCGGCCCGGCCCGGCCCCGCCGCCAGGACCCTCCCTCCCGGCCTCGTCCCCATCCCGCCCCGTCAGGAGCCGCTCAGGGTCCCTCCCTAATGGAGCGGCTCTCCCCGCCCTGCAAGGTCCCGTCTATTTGGGCTGCTTATTAATGGCGGTTTTCTCTGAAGAATAGCCCCCCCCCCCCCGGTCCGACCGGGGTGCAGAAAAGACATAATCGTCCTCCCCTTCCCCAAGAACGCCGCATCCCTGTCGCTGCTCTCCCTCCTGCCACGCCGAGAAGAGCAACGGTCACCGAGCGAGCACCGGGGAACCTCCCGAGAGTTTGAGGTCAAAGCTGCGGTAACGCGGGCGTAGGAACTCACTCACCCCAAGTTCCGCTGGGGAAAGCGCAGGCAAATGAAGGGTGGCACCGCCGAAAGTACCGAAGGTGCAGGCTCTCCCAAGGGGGCATTCGGGCCCTTTCATAGTTAGCAGCAAGTGCAAGGTGAAGCTATGGATCTTTGCAAACCGAAAGGATGCCCTGCTTGGATCCATCACACCCATCGCGTTTATATTGCTTTACAAGATCTAAAATGGCAGAAAAAAAACAGCAGAAGTCCCAACGGTCGTGTTGTAGGAGAAAAACGAACCAACCTTCTCCCTCCTTCTTTTGCAGCCAGTGTTATTTGTTCAGAACAGCCCCTGACTGCAGAGAACAAAAGGTGCAGCCAAGAAGGAATACACAGTCATCTTAGTGGTTTATGAAATGCCCAAATATTTTTTTCCCCCACTTTTAAAGGGAAAATTCTGAATCTGCTCCCCAAGTGAATAGGCACTGATAGTCAAGGTGAAGGATTCTGCTTTTCTGTGTGTGTGTTAAAGGACAAATCTGGACAGCTCAGGGTTGTTTTTGTTTTTTTTTCCAAGAGCCCTTTAAAACGACACATCACAAGAGTTAGCAATCACCACTGTTAAGTACGTTACTGGCACCGCTGGTCTTCTTACCGCTTCTTCACAATTACAGATTTTTGCTCCACATGCTCATTTCCACAGGCACCTTGTGCAGGGCCCGAGATCCAAGCTTAGTTATTGCTATGTAGTCTCTGAAAAGTAGGTACGCGTTTCATTTTCAGCCCCCATCTAGAACAGTATTTTAATCACATTATGAAAAAGCATCAGGTATCTATCTTCCTTAGTGCTGCAATGAACAGCTTGGTGATTCTTTGCCCAACATACCTTGATCATCTTGCCATATCTTACAGCCATGTCCATCCCAAGGTTAAGGAAACGTTTGTAGGCCACGGGAATGCGACTACTCATTCACCCAGAGCCCATATACACATGCTCCAGGCCTGGCACAGTTATCACAGCTGTAGTGTGGAGCATTGGCGACATCCACCCCTGCAATTTTGTTGCTGTTTGTATTTCACATCCTGTGAAATGAGGTGAGACCTATCTGCCATTGCTGATATTGGCTGATAAAAAGCTCTAAAAAAGCCTAATTCTTAAAACTCAGAGGTGAATTTTATCACAACTTAAAATGTGGAAAACATTCGAGTCACCTTTTAGGATGACTGTACGAGAGACAAGTCATTTTGCCTTTAACAACAACATTTATTGTGGTTTAATGCCCAAAGCCTGGCCTTTTAGGTCCAGTTGCTTGTGAAGATGAAGGTGTTTGCTAATTACCCATCAGTATGAATTTATCGAGCTTATCTTTATTAAAAGATGAAGATGAAAGGTACCGGTGTCAGGGTCATAAAGACAAGGGCAGGAAAGGGAGATGTGAAGAGAAACAAGATCGCATGCTTCTTGTATAAGTCATTGCCTTTATTGTGCAATAGTAAGCAGCTCGCAGTCAATACATACAGACAAGTTTGCCACTGCAACCACCCAGCATTCTCTACAATTTCAAGTATTTGATAGCAATAGTATACTCACTTATTATCTACCCTAGCTTTCCTCTAACGTGAGACATGAAAGTCTTCCTCTTAGTTCAATATTTCCTTCAGTCTTCAACCTGTCTTGGAAACAGATGTGTTCAACTATCAGAGTAGTCTGTACATGTCTACTGTACATGAAGAATCTAAACAATTTTGTGTGTCTACAGTTACAAAGCAGTTATCCTGCCTAAAGTAATATCCATTAAACAAGATCAATTAGCTAGGTTTGCATAAGAATCTCCAAAGACTCTCATGTTTGGCAATGGAAGATAAAAGTAACAAGTGCAAACGTTGCTTCTAAGCAGATGTGAGAACTTCAGGAAATAAAGTGGGGTAAGCTGGATAGTGAGATTAGGGTACTGACCTAACAAAAGATCAGAAATGTTTTAGGAAGTGACAGCAAGCTTGGGGAATGCCGGCAATCAGTGAGACATTCATATGAGGTATCATATAAAGGACAGACACTGTTAAAGAACCGGTGCTATGTAAGAGTTTATCATCAAGTTAGTCATGTAAGTTAACTATTAGTAACATAGAATATTTATGAACTGAAATGCTAGTCATATACTGGAAAAACAGAGGGTTAAAAAAAAGACATCTGTTACCCCCACATAGATGTATTCTCTGTCATAATAAGGTATGATACCTAGATTAAATGTTTAGACACCACCACCAACTGTTCTGCCTCGTACTATTGCCCTGACACTTGTTACTGATCAGAGTTGAACCAGGATACTGGGTTACATGAACCTTTCATCTGAGCCAGTTTATTATTTACTCAGCCTCACGTGGCAGAGCCATTCTGGAAAAAAAAAACAAAACAAAACAACCAAACCCAAACAAACACCACCTGTAAATTCTTACTTGGAAAGCTGGACTTTACTCATATTAAAACACTCCATGGCAAAGTCGGTTGCCAAAAGCGATTTAAAGAAACCAATTCCAACACAAATTTGTACAATCCGGGTTGTGTGGCTGAGGCAGACGGAACTGGAACCCAGGTAGTTTGTGAGAGCACAAGCAGTATTACTGCTCTACAATGCACAAGAACTCGATGCTGAATATATGTGTAACACGATGTTCTAAATGACACACCGACAGCAAAGTCACCGTAGAGCTAAAGGAAAGAGCGACAACAGGATGACGTTAACTATCACTTTCAGAGTGGCGTTAGTCACAGTTTTAGCTGATAGACTGTGCTACGTTTAGCAATTAAACAATTCCCGCGGCACTACTGAACACACCAGCGAGCCTCCCACGCTCTTCCTGATCCCACCTGCTCTTTCTCGCCTATCCCCACTTGCCCAGGCAGCGGGAAACCGGCACACCTCGCCTACAACAGCTGCAGGTGCTGAGGCGCCGGCTCCTAGGCAGCACTGCCTTGGCACGCTGGCTCGATTCGTCGCTCACGGCACTCGACCAGGGCATATGCCAGCCTGGGCAGATACATGCTGTCTCCCCCAAAACCTGCGCCGCTTTCTGCCTGGCTTGTTGCTCGGAGCTCGCAGCCAAAGGGTGCTGAACCCCGAGGGCGAAAACCACCTTTCTTCAAGCCGAAGCCATTGTGAAGGGGCAAGGGCAGTGGCTCCCTCTATCCCTAGGACCCCCAGGACTGTATCAGCCCATTCCAGCTGCCGGCCAGCTGATTCCCGCACCCCTTCTCCCCGCAGGCGCGGGGGAAAAAGCCCCTCGGCTCCCGGCGCAGGCGCTGCCCGGCTCCCCAACGCGCAGGCGCGGCGGCGGTTTCGGTTTCTCTGCTTCCCCTCCCCTTCCCCCCGGCATTCATCGTGGCAGCAAAATCACGCAGTGTCTGTGTCAAGGCGCGTGAGCCTCCCCGGAGCGTCTGCGTGCTGTGAGCTCAGCTGCCGGCCAGCGTGAGAGCATGTTCTCTGTTTAACCGAGCTCCGTCTCGTTTGGCTGGGCCGCTGCTTTTACGGACCGACGGGTTACGGGAGGCGCCTGGGCTGGGTTAGCGCTGGCCAGAGTCCCCCTAAGGTCGCCCGTCAGGATCAGCGGCGGCTTTCTTGTGCCGCAGCCCGACGGTGATGCACGGGTAGCGCGGAGCTCCTGCGGCGCCATGGACAGNCCCGCCCCCGCCCTTGCCCCTCGGCCGCCGGCTGCCCGCCGGGGAGGCGCTCGGGGATCCCGGCACCCCAACAACGCTGCCCCGCCGTGCCTCGTGGTGTGGGAGCCCCGCGTGCCCGGCAGCGCTTGGGAGCGCGTGGCTGCCGCTCGTCAAATAAGGGCTAGCGAGGTGACTGGTAATACAGTCACTGGGGGATGCGGGCGGCCCCAAAACCTCGGGGTTGCTTCAGAAATAGCTTTACATCTACTCTGTACGTATTGCGTGGCTTCTCAGCAACTTGGGGTCCGGCNCTTCCCCCCGGCATTCATCGTGGCAGCAAAATCACGCAGTGTCTGTGTCAAGGCGCGTGAGCCTCCCCGGAGCGTCTGCGTGCTGTGAGCTCAGCTGCCGGCCAGCGTGAGAGCATGTTCTCTGTTTAACCGAGCTCCGTCTCGTTTGGCTGGGCCGCTGCTTTTACGGACCGACGGGTTACGGGAGGCGCCTGGGCTGGGTTAGCGCTGGCCAGAGTCCCCCTAAGGTCGCCCGTCAGGATCAGCGGCGGCTTTCTTGTGCCGCAGCCCGACGGTGATGCACGGGTAGCGCGGAGCTCCTGCGGCGCCATGGACAGCTTCCTGCAGGAGGAGGAGGAGGCGGCGGCGGCGAGGAACCCCGAGAGCCCGGCGGGGAATGCCCTGCTGCCGTGCCTGCACCTGCCTTTCTTGCCACCGCACTTCGACCGAGCGGGTAAGGGCGCAGCGGTCGGTGTCTGCCCCGCGCCTTTCCTCCGGCCGGGAGCGGGGAACGCCCGCCCCCTGCCCCCNCTGAGGGCTACCAAGATGGTCAGGGGCACTAGAAAAATCTTATGAGGAAGGGCTACAGGACCTGGGGCTGTTTAGCCTGGAGAAGACTGAGGGGGGATCTCAGAAGGACCTAAAGTGTGGATGTCAAGAGGATGGGGTGATGCTCTTTTCTGTAGTGCCCGGTGACAGGACCAGGGGAAACTGACACAAGCTGCAATACCAAAGTTCCACTTAAATACAAGGAAAAACTTATTTCCTGTGAGGGTGAGGGCGTCCTGGCACAGGCTGCCCAGGGAGGGTGTGGAGCCACCTTTTCTGGACGTTTGCAAACCAGTCTGGATGCTTTTCTGTGTGACCTGATGTAGGTGGAGCTGCTTGAGCATGGGCGTTGGACTAGATGATCTCTGGAGGTCCCTTCCAACCTCTATCATTCTGTAATTCCAACTTACCTAGTAGGGTTTACCTACAGTAGCTGTAGTCTTTGTATTTAATTATGCAAAGTTCACTGTAGGTATTGTTTTCTTAGTACTTGGAACCTTTGAGGTTAGAAAGAGGCATAAAGACTAGACCTATAGGTAGGTTGATTAGAGGTGGCTTTGTGGGATGCGTTGCAAAAAACCTGTGTTGTTTTCCTACAATATCCAGCTAGGAGGTGGTTTAGTCAGCTCTGCCTCTCCTTTGTAGAAGGGTGTTATGGCTTGAGCATTGTTGTAGGAACACAGTAGACATGGCGTACAGCTGTGAGCTTTAAACAGGCATGGAGATGAGGTTTTGCCTTTGTACTGTAAGAGGAGTTGACCTAGTGTCCATATAAAATGAGTAAGTGGCCTCTTTCCAGTCTTGTACTTGAAATATTTCTGTACTTTTTTTTTTTTTTTTTCAATATAATGTCAATTGCTTGGCCTTTGGTGCTAGAGTGGTCTGTTTGTATATTTGTGTGCAAATCTTTTGCACAGTAGGGTCACAGACTTAGGTGATGATCAATACAGAAGTGAGTGGTCCCCAAATTATAACTACAAACGTACCATGATGTTTTCATTATATTTCTAGCTTTTGCCATAGTCTTGCTTCCCTGCAGACTAGTGGGTGTGTTTAACTTCAAAACCACATAGCTCAGGATTGCTATCTGTGATGTCTGAGGTCATATAATAAAGATACTGAAATGGTAGGCACCTTGTTATCTGAATAAAGACTGTGACATTTGTGGGCTTAGTTAATTTTTTGTTTGTTTGTTTTCTTGTTTAGCATCTTCCCACGAACACAAATTAAACTTCAGGAAGAGCAAGGAAGCGTGTTTAGGTTACATTCAGGATGCCATGCTACAGAAACAGTGGACAAAGGCTGCAGAGTTTCTGACCTTTTATATTGAGTCACTAGAGAAAGACTTTTCTAGAGAATACATGGGTCCATCAGAGGTAAGGCAATGTGACTTATCAGAGTTCTTTTGTAGCTGAAAAAATACTTGTAAGAAGCATTTATCATACTTCAGGACCACCATTTGTCTTAACGTCCTTGACACAACAGATTGAATTAACTTGAACCAAGTCAAATTTTAATCAGGAGCATATCTATGAAAAGTCATTTTAAACTACTCTTCTAAAATGGAAAAAGGAGCAAATGGGTTTGTCACTGGCATGCTATCAGTCAGAATCTGTGTGAAAGTTAGTGGCTTGTTTAGGTCTTTAGTAGCTTCCCCAGTACTTGCAAAACTCTTAGCAGATGCTTAGCCAGAAGCAAAAGGAGAGGAATCTGAGCTGTTAAATAAATGGAGCACTTGAATACAACTAACCTGCTAAAATATTTGGTTACATTGTGTAAGCAGATCTGAAAAACAACTGCATGTAAATTAAAAGCTACATCTAACTAGAAATAATCTTTATTACTAGGTCCAAAGTATTATGTTTACCTTGTCTCAGGGGAATCATATCAAAGGAAAACAAAATTTGTTGGTAACAGGAGGGGTTAACCTTCTGACAAATGCAGTTTTTGTAAGCTTTGCATTTATAATGGACAGTTATAAAGCACCCACAGAATGGCTGTGAGAATCCTCATAGATGAGTATGTAGGTTACTAGAGCAGTAGATAATACTTAGTATTAATTCTTTATTTGCAATTCAAATGCGTCAGGTTTTTTCCCATGTTACAGTAACTGTAAGTTTGGTAAAACAGTGATTCTCATCATTTTTGTACTAAAATTATTTTTCAATCTCTTTCTCCCCATGAATAGATTATTTGGAGAATAGGAACTGAAATCTTGTGCCATCATTCCCATAGCAGCATGAGGGAGTTCAACTCTTTCATAGAACAGATGAAAACTTTAGGAGTAAAAAGGTACTTGAAGGTGAGTGCACTGAATGTGATCCTGATGAATTTCCGTGTTTACCTGAACACTTAACTTGAGTGTTAGTTTCTGAATCCCTTTTGAAATGTACGAATGACAACAACGCCAAAAAAATCATCCGATTTACGAATTGCGTGGTATTTTAAGTGGTGTTCTGTACCAAACCATCTCACTTGGCATGTATATTTAATCTCAGTTGTGTATTGTTAGTCTTTAAAAGTGCCTAGATCCTTTAATCTTTGAATTTCAGTTTGAAACATCTGTGTAGAACTTTGCTGTGTTGTTGAGAATATCTCCACTTGTGATTTGAATTGCTGTGATACGGACTATTTGAATTGCAGGTTTGCTTAGAGCATGTCTTTCATCTCCTTTGTAATGGACTAATAGATGAAGCTTACCAAAACCTGTCCCTGGCAGAAAGCTGGAGGTTTGGAGAGCAAACGGCCATTCAGGATAAAGAAATGAAACTGATTCAGGCTTACAGGGGACTGTTGGACTACTATAGCTGGTCTAAGCAGAAGAACATCCTGTTAGAGCATGGTAAGTGGTATTTGTCTTCTGCTGTAAACTTCATCTTGCTTGTGCAGGCGCCATGGTTTGCAGTGACACTTTTTCCCTTTGCTAGACTTCAAACTTTGATGGTATGATTGTGCATAATTTACATCAGCCATGTTGGTGGTGCCAAAATGGCACACTGAAGTGTCTTGAAATGCTTTTCTGAAACCTTTTCACCTCATGCATCACACTTAGAACCAGCCAGTATCAGCTAAAATAATGATGAAAGTAATGAGTTTACTGAGAGCAGTGGCTTAATGGGAGTATAAGTACTCAACTGCTGCTAAAATTTTAAGTGGTAGCCAAAGGCCCTGAGACTTGTGTTTGAATTTCAGTTTCTTCAAAGGTATGCAAGCTGTTAATTGTATATGGCATCTAATTCTGCACCTGCTGGCTGTGTGTTACCAGTTTTATTGGTTCTGTACTTGTTTTCTTGAATTTGGTTTCTGGATCTCATGCTGGTAGCTTCTTGTCTTGCAATACTACCTGTCATGCCCTGTATGTTGAAATTGGGTGCTGATAGATTGGATTTAAGAGTAGTGAAAACTTATTGTTTCGATACTGGAGGAACTTGAGGCTTTTTTTTTCAAAGAGCTGTCTGACTGGAGTCCTTGCATAGCAAAATGTGACCATCTCTTAGGTGCACCGCTTCTTAGTGATCCCTTTTGATTAGCAGAGCTAACATTGTGGCATTCTTTCCTGTTTTGGTAGGTCAGGACGGATTTGAAGACTTGTCTGTTGAACAAGAAATGCACAGTTGCTTTCGGAAGGCAGCGATGAACTTAAAGGAGATTATTAAAATACCTGGTGTCTGGGATCTCTTTGTCAAATGCTATGTGGATGTAAGGGCATGCTTTACAATTGTTTTCCTTCTCTATTTCCCTGTCTAATATTCATTACAGGTCTATATGCGGGGGGGGGTGGTGGTGTGTGTGTATGTGTGTCTCACTGACTTTGATTTAGAGCACAGTTCATTCCTAGTAGAACTACAATGACTACACACAGTAGAAATCAGTGCATTGCCAAGAAAAAAATAAATGAATGAACAGCTTGCATACTTTGTTTTCAGGGTGCTAGTACAGAAACTGGAGCACAGCTGCTTTGTTTAAATTTATGAAAACAAGTTCTCCCTTTTTGTCAGGGCAGTATTTTTTCTAGATATGCTGAATGTTTAAGGCATCAAACATGCAGTCTCTCTGAGTTCTGGGGTTTGTTTTTGTGTTTTTAAAAGTCTGCTTAGAATTCATAATTAAGAAATAAAATTATTTTTTAAATCTTTTTGAAATATTTACTTTCTGTAGATGCTGATAAGCTCAGACTTCTCTCTAAACACATCTTAGGAATTTTGCTTCGTGCTGACAGCTGCCAAGTTCTGTCTTTAAAGACATGGCAGGCTGCTTCAGTGTCTCTTCCCAGTGAGCAAGTGCTGGTAACTGCTTTCACAATTTAAGTGTTAAAGGAATTTTCTCCTGTAGCAACTTCTTTGTGTGAATTTTGGTCTTATCTGTGATGAGAGTAGCCAGTAAAAGGAAAATCTGCTAGTCTTGGTCTTACTGCTGTGCTCTTAGATACAGGCTGTGCTATTGGGTAGTTCTGTAGCAGCCCAAAGTGAGTTGCAAGAGTTTGATTGCTAGTATGTGGCAAACTAACAACAAACTTCACTTCTCCTAGTTGTTGGAGTTCTACGGAGACCATAATGAAGCCCGCCAAGTATTAAATGAATATGCCTACAACTCAAAGTTTCCTGCTAATCCCAATGCTCACGTTTACCTCTATCAGTTCCTGAAGAGACATGGTGAATCAAAGAAATTACTCGTATCTACACTGAAGGTATAAATTACACAGTAGGTACGGTCTCTGGTCATTCATCTTGTATGGTGGCCTGACAGTTTGCTTCACTTAACTGCTGTAACATTAATTACCCTATTGTATTCTTTGTAAGAAGCAGAAGGTTAAAGGAAAGTAAGCAAGGAGGGCTGCTGATGGGGAGCAAACAGTATTACTGCTTTTCATTTCAAGGCTTTGTTTTGCCTTTAACCAACACATCGTACAACTTCTCTGAGCTTGTCTACTGACTCTAAGAAGATGCTTACAGGGTTCCAGAAGTCTGCATATCTGCAGTCTTGTACATAACATGCATTGATTTCTGTTACAGTTGGATCTTTACCATATTGAAGAGATTAGTAGATGCTTGCTCTTAACACACATTGATCCTGGCTAGCAATTAGTTTCTCTGCTTGTTTTCAGTGAGCTATGCGTTTAAGCTAAAACAGAAGTAAATTTCTGCTGGCTGTTGGCAGCCAAGGCCTTGCTGTATTAAGCTTTGGTAAAGTTGCTTTTAAATTCATGCTTTCTTTGCTCACTAATCTTGGCAGTCTCTTGCTAACAATGTTTTGCAGTCTGTTTTGCCACTTGATGGCACTACTGTGCTTTTTGTTAGGGCAGATGTTTTAAAAGAGCTTCAAGTTTAGACTTCTAAACTGTAGCATGTATATATAAAATTCTGTCTTCTCAGTGCTAAAAAGCAGTACCTTTAGACACTAGTCTCTCACAAGATACCAACAAATCAAAGAACTATTCTGATAGATCCAGAAACCGTGACCCAATGCACAGAGCACTGGACAGGGGAGCTAGTGCTGGAAGAAAATTATGCTACCCTCTAAAAAGAGGACACTGGATATGGATTTTGGGCTGTTCCTTGAGGGTGCTGTATTTGTCATGCAGTGTTTTTTAAGCAGCCATCAAGGTATTTCATCCATTGTGTCTCAGAGTAGTGTCACAGGTGTACAAAATGGACCTAGATATTAGTTCTTTACACCAAGGCACTAAAGATCCAGACTGTTTAATTTTCTTAACTAAAACACCCGCAACTCTGAATCCTGTGCTTCTTTTGATCAGGTAGAAGTCTTCAAATGTTTCCCCATCAAAATAATGTGTCTGGGTTTTGTGGTTTATCTTTCAGATCTTGCATGATATTGCTCCTTCTCATGAACTAATGATTGATTTTAATACCATGCTTCAAAAATCAAGTAAGTCTTTAAATGTCATTGCTCCTTGCCTTTGTGTTAATCTAAAATAATACTCTGAAATTATTCTGCAGCCTCTTTGTGCTTTTTAAAGAAGTTGTATTTGTTCAGAAGAAAACAACAAGCCCAAACTCCAACTTTCCAGTCCTAGGAACCTTTAAGTTGGATGTGTGAACAGGCAATTACAAACCTTTGTAAACAAACATCTTTCTCATTTTCAAGGCCGATCAAGGCAAACTGTTCTAAGCCAGAGCTGGGATGTCAAAAATAATTTTCTTTTAGGTCCCCTACTCTGAATGCCACAGTCTCTATTCACTTTTTGAGGTCTCTAATTTATGTATTTTTTTATTTATTATTCGGGAGGAATTAAGATGCATCTATGCTTTAGTTCATTGTTACAGATGAAAGGGCAACATCATCTTCCTTTTCCTGGACATTTTGTCTTCAAGCTGGTAAAAAAGTCTTCCAATTTGGAGACTATTTTTTCCCTGTCTCTAAGAGGAAAACCAGAAGAACAGTCTTGATTCAAGGACATTTCACCAGTCTCCTGAGCTGCTGGAACATAACAGGTCACAAGGCAGACAAGCAGCTTGGAATACAATTGATCAGCACGAGAAAACAGTCTCCTGGCTGAAACCTCCCTTTTGCTGTTCATATATGACACATTTGGTAACCTTTCATACCGTATGAGGACAGTCTGGTTTTTGAAGAAACTTGCACTGATAAACAACTTTTCCCACGTTTACCCCATAGGTCAAGCATTATTTTAAGAGCTCTACTGATACGGAAGTGCTGATGTGAATGTCTGTTTTATTCATATCAGTCCCAGGTCTTCTTTTGGAATTTATTTTGGTGGCATCTCAGGATTTAAAGTGCTCCAGAGATGCTGTGTTCCCTTGCCATAGGAAGAAGAGTTGGAAGCAAGGATTAGCGAGCTTTGGAAACAGGAGCTAATGTAAGCAAGGCAGTGTGGGACAAGTGAAGGGTCCTGTGTGTGCCTCTTGACCTAGCAGTTTTTGAGCAGGATGTGAGCAAGGACAGTATTTATGGTATGAGTTGTGCTTTAGAGCCAGGAAGTATTCCTTAACTTTTTCTCTCTTAAGAGGCAGAAGGCAATAGGGGAAGCCCTCGGTGAGAGGGGAAGTAGCAGGATGGAGAATTATATTTCACTTGATGTGCACTAATGAGTTCAGCCCAATCTGTTAAATTCATTAATTAGCCTAATCTTTTTCCAGAGAAAAGAAAAAAACGTAGACTGGGGCTAGAAGTGATTTTTGCAGCCTTGGATTATGCTGGCTGGAAGGAAAATGTAAAAGCATGGAGTTGTTTGGCAAGACAAATGAAACAAATCGTAATGTAAGTATATCTGGTGAAACATGGTAAAAACAAATATGCCAAGTCTTCACCTTTTGATCAGTTGACAAAGTGGCCCTTTGTAGCCTTTGTCCTCTGTGCTAGAGAAGGTGAGTGTTGTCTGGCCTTCTGTGAGTTCTGTGGCTGCGCTTGACTGCAACATGCTTTTGTTGGGAGGAAAGAAGAAATTCTTGTTGAGGAGGATTCGAAATTTCCAGTATTGTCATTGTCTGAAAACTGTGGTTTGGGTACTGTTTTTTTTTACCAGATTATGTGCTTACCCAGGAAGTTGTGCAGATGCTCGGTGGGTGGGAAAGCTAAGTTGTTGGGTCTTGTGCTCAGTTCCTGTGCCTGCATGATTTGAAGCTGGTATGGGAATTGCTGGGGCTGCAATAAAGACGTGGCTGGTACTGTACAGACCTGTGTGTTGTGTGATGATGGTACCTCTTACAGAATGCAGCCAGTGTATTCTTGAAAGCAGAGCTAACATGTCCTTGCCAACGCTGACAGACATGGCCTCTGATTTCAGAAGAAGCCATCTCAGGCATTCTGTACCCAGAAGGCCTCCAATGTCTAGACTTACTTAATACAGTACTTAATTTGCTTTGTTTGACTGTTTTATTGTCACTTCCACCTACACAGCATCTGCTGTTAAGGTCCAGAAACTAGTGAATTAAAGCTAGGAGTGTTGCTGCATAGAGTTAGTAAAAGTGGCATGATATTCTTAACTTTGCCTACATTTTTGTGTTTGAAGACACAACTTCAGGGCATCTCAGTCATTTTATGGGAACATCACTTTGCTGTTGTGGGTAGTTTATTTCTGAGATGCTTGGCTTAAGGTCTTTATTGTGTAACAGTTATTGGGATGAGTGTTTGGGATAAGATAGTCATGGATTATGCATAGAGTAACCTTTTCTAAAAGCAAATCAACACCTTCATACTACTAATGCGTTCACAAACTTGAAGAAACTGTCTTATTACTATTGGCAGACTGGCAGACAAGTCAAAGGCTTGCTTCGTTTCGCACCATAATCTGTGCTACTGCCAAGTCTAAATAAGACTGCTAGAGTTTGCCTCCTGCATCACTAGTGTGGCTTTTTTGTGGTCACTGTGTCTATGCTAGTGGTTTGAGACTTGTAGCAAGCTGATTATAAAATTCAGTGCCTCCTAAACATCTTTCTGTCCCAATTTAAGCTTTGCTGTAACTTGTTATACCTTTTTCCAGATCTCAGAAGCATCTTGACTGGATCAAGCAAGAGTGGAACTCCAGAAAGGACTGGTGGCCAGCCTTCCATTTTAGCCGTTACTTGGCAAAAAGGAATTGGCAGGAGAATGAAAGCCTTTCATATGAAAAAGCTCTAGTGGCTGGAATCTTACTGGGAAAGGGTAATACTAAATGTTTTTTTCCTTTTCACTGCATAGAACAGAAATAAGGTCTAGTTCTAGTCCTAGTGAGATGGGGCACAGCTGATCTGCTCCTTGGAAGAAATGAAATCTCTTTCGTCTAGGAAAGATTGTTGTCTTTGAAGCTGAACACAAGAAAAATATTTAAATTGCTTTGATATCCAACAATGAGGCATATTTTGCATAACTCCTCTTATGCTGGTTTAGAATTCTGTTTTATCTGGCCTTGTTGAACAACCACAACACTATTTATCTTATTGTTTAACCTTCAAAACACGATTCCAAAAATGCACAACGTGCTCCTGAGTGAATGTTGTGAGGACTGTGGAGAGCTGGCTTGCTGAGTGCCAGCCTGGGCAGTACCTCAGCAAACGCTGGGGAGCAACTGCTCACTGGGGACCATGGGGTGGTGTAATGCAGCGACAAGGAGGAAGTCGGGGTCTTGAGTGAAACGCACCAGCAGTTTGGTAAGAAGGTGAAAGATCATGACCTCTTCAGTAACATTTGAAATGCTGCCAAAACCAAATGGAGTATCAGGCCAAGAAGTAGCTGCTAAATTGAGAATGAGAATACAGTGTGGAGACTCTGGCTCATACACCAGTTTGGACTTTGGGTTAATAGGAAACTGGTTTGTTTTCAGCTTTCATGTAACTTTATCTTCTGGACTTCATGAAACAATTTCTCATGCTGAAAGTCTTTTCTTTCTTCTTTCAGTAATATGTTACCAAATGTCTCCCAACATTTTATTTCCAGATGGCAAATAAAATTTTCAACTCTGTTTTTAATGAAGTCTCTATGCTTACTGCTGTCAATGTGAGCCTCTCTTGTTCCATATCCAACACAATAAGTTGACGTATGAAATCAGTGCTGCTTTACACTAAATGTTTTACTTTCTGATCTATTTGAATGGTAAAGACAAGAGAGAGAAATGGTTTTTGAGGACATGTCATACGGTTATATACATGTAGAATGCTTCCTGGGTCAACTGAGGATAGGTTATGTAATGCTGCAGCTTTGTGTCTAATGTGTGTGTCTTGGATTATTTTCTTACCTTACCTTACTGAAAACTTTCTTAGATGTTTGTGTGTTATTTAAACAGTGAAAACATTTTACATTTGCTTGTATCATGTTATAACTTACAATGCCTCTTTTTTTTTTTTCTTCTTAGATTGCAAGTACTTTAAATATGTGTCACACCAAGGCTGCAAAGCTCAGGTGAAAAGGTTTCGGATACTGAAGAAGTTTATGAATAGGCACAATCCTGTCTACCTGAAAATATCTGGTGTTTCAGATTCTTCTGTACAACCTCAATAAGGTTCTTGTACTTTTTCCTTTCTATGAAACTAACTTCTGCTTTGATGCTATTCTAAACTTTCTAGGCAGACCCTATTGACTCACTACCAGACTTTTTTAAAAATATCTTTCTGTAAAAATGCTTTGGTTTGTATTTATTTTATAATAAAATGAATATAAATCAACTGGGTAGGGTTGAGGAATTTCTTTAACATTAGTCCCATATTTCTGTGTGAAATGCAAAGTGTATCGATTTCAAATACATCTTGAGAAATATTTTTCCTTATGATGTGGAGTTTCTGTATCAATGGTATTTAGAGTTGATCCCCCTTACGTTTAGATGGTGGTTTAAAGGACTGATGAACTGTAGCTCAAAATCCATCCAGGACTACAGTGGCATCCATACTAGGTGTAGTGTCTTAACCTAGGAACAGCACATGTACTCTGAAAACACATTCTCGACCAATAAAGCTTACATAGCTTGTTCCTTGTAACTGGGCATTTCCTGAAGTGTATAGAAAATGGAGAGGCACGTGGCACATTTTTTGCCTTGTAGGTTGTGAATTACAGGTTGTGAAGGTCGACAGCAGCTTGTCCAAATAGATCAACATATCCAAAGACCCTCTTTTTTTATTTTCCACGTGTTACAGGTTTTGTGTCTAGTTCAGGGATTGTTTTCACATCACCGGTAGGAGAGAGTGAGAGGTTGCTGGAGCTGCAGAGGAAAGCTAGAGTTTCAGTGCTTTGGAAGAGCGAAGGCACAGAATTACTGAAAACTTCTGTACCTGGTGGAAGAGACTTTCTAGTATCTTTTTACAGCCTTGCCTGCGAGTCAAAATATTCAATGTTGCTCTGTTTGGGGAGCAAATATTAATGTGTTGTCACAAACCAGCCTTCCAGTCTGCTTGAAAACAACAACAGAGTGATTTCCAAATACTACTCCTGTTTTAATGACTGGCCTGTAGTACTCTGGATGAAATGCTTGAATTACTTCTGAGAATGAAATAAAGATGTCTTTAATAACATAGTGGTATATGGGTAAGTATAGTTGTTCTTTTCAAAGCAGAGTGTTTACCTGGGATTTTGGTATGAGTCAATATCATCTTGTGAAATGTGCCTTAAGATGATGTGCCTTAAACATTCAGTGAGGCACTTGCCATAACTGCAATTTTTATCAGACAAAAAAGGGTAATTATCTCTCATTCCTGACCTGTGCGTGGCTTAGTTATGACATCATTAAGAATGCTGCTGCCTCCTTCTGTATTAGTGAATTTTTTTTTTTGTTGGAGATTTTCCACTGAATCTTGACTGATTTAATTTAGATTGTGAGGTTTCAAAATGTCCTTCCCCAGCACCCTGTGAGATGTCCTACACTCCTAGGAAGCAATGTCCCGTAGTCCTAAAGGTGATCTAGATTGGTGCTCCCAGTGACTCATCTTGATGAGTTTCATACCTGAATGGTGGGGCTAAAGCTATCCTGGGACAGCTCTGGGAGACAACTAGTCAAGGTCTCCCTTCCCTGAAGTTCTGAACTTGTCTACCTGTCTGCCATTGTGCCCCTCTGCTCCTCTGCACTTGCAAATATAGACCTTTGATAGGCTGATGTGGTGGGCCTGGGAGCATCCCAGCAGGGTGTTAGTTGGGCTTCCCTCTTCCATTGTATCTCTGTGCTCCTGTTCTGGTTTCATGTGAGATTAGAGTAAATTTTCTTCTTAGTAGCTGCTACAGAGCTGTGTTATAGGTTTAAGCTGAAAACAACGCTGATAACACAGGGATGTTTTTGTTATAGCTTGAGCTATGGTCAAGGCCTTTTCTTCTCTCCTTCATCCCTGCCATTGAGTGGACTGGGGGTGCACAAGAAGCTGGGAAGGAACGTGGCCAGGACAACTGAGTCCAAATAGCCAAAGGCCTGTTCTGTACCATAGATGTCATGCCCAGTATATAACCTGGGGGGAGCTGGCAAGAAGGGGCAGATGGCTGCTTGGGCATGGGTCAGTGGGTGGTGAGCAGTTGCACTGGGCATCACTTCTTGGGTTTTGTTTCTCTCTTTGATATATTCCTTGTCATTATTATTAATATATGTATTGATACTGTAATAATTATTGTATTTCATTTTAGTCAGTAAACTGTTGTTACCTCAAGCCAGGAGTTTTAATTTTTCTTGGTTTTCCTCACCATCCTACTGGGTGCTGGGGAGGGGTGAGCGAGCAGCTGAGTGGTGCCTAGTCACTGGCTGGGGTTAAACTACAACAGCTCCTTCTCAGCACCCAGCCTGGGGAACACAGGGTCGAGATAACGAATTCGTTACGAGTACTTGTATTATTTTAATAGTTGTTGCTTACTGTGATTCCTGGCTGTTGGAGTGCTGCTCCTCATGTTCAGTTTTGTGCTGTGTAACCCCTGCTTGCCATATGTATTCCCAGTGCTGCCACTCACAGCAGCTATGTTAGAGTTAGCACTTTGCTGTGCCACTATTGTACTGGTTTATTGTATGATGAAGTGGTTGTGAGACCACTACTTGTGCTTTACTGTTTTAAGAATGTTTTTACTCAAAGTCAAGAAAAACAAGCTACTGACGTCAGCTGCTTTTCAATGCATGTTGACCTCATCTGTTCTTCTCCCTACCCCAGTTCTCTGTATTCTGAGCATCTGTCTCATTCCAGAAACTTCAGCAGGACTCACCTTGGCTTTTAGAGCAATGTAAAGGTATTGTCAGCATTCAACAAGCTCATACCTTACCTTTGGAATAGTCCCTGCAGAATTGGAGGATTGATGTGCTCTGCACTGGTTTGAATATGCAGTTTTTTGGGGCTTTCTGTAATTGGTGTTCTTATCTGTGATAGTAAACAGAAAGTTCCTCTCAGTTTTGTTTTGTAGCATTTGGAGGATGGATGGGGCAATAGACAGGCAAAAAAACCCCCCAGTCTTCCGACTGCAAGGAGCCATTGGGTAATGTGAGCAATAAGCTCTATGGGAGATTATGTCTTCTATCCTTGCCCAAACATGAGTAAAGCTACTCTAGTTGTTCTGCCCTTGTCAGGAAAAGCAAGGAGTGTTCTTGCCTCCTGCTCTGAAATAGCCAGTAACTAGGAAGGGCAGTTCTGCATGTGGGTAAATATTCTATGTTAAGTTCTCTTAATTAAGTTCTCTTAATTGTGGATGATTAGTTACAATGAAGAGCTCAGTAATGGTAATTAAAAGCACTCATAGGCTATAGTTACAAATGAATACACAAATATCCTCACATACCTTTGCTGTTTGTTGTGCTTTCAAAGACAATTGCCAGGGGACACCAGAGTAATGCCTTACATTGCAGGCAATCACTGAAATTGTGAGGGCAGTAACTGAGACTCTGAGGAGGCCTATAATCAGAGTATTCTCATCTGTGATGTTGCACTGGTTGTTGTTTGAGAAACTAGGACTGGGAGCTTTGACTTCTCCATGAGCTACATGCAGACAGATCTTGGGAGTAAATGTTGATGTGTGAGGAGAGGGTGGAGAGTTTTGGATGAGTGCAGGTCTCCCTATATGTGAGATTCTGCCTGCAGCTTCACTTCCCTCCCCCTCTGCCTTTGTCCCATTGAGGTAATGCAGTAAGTAGGAAGCTGCTAGAAGCAGCAGAAAGGACATCTGTGTGTTGACTGTAATAGTTTCTCCTCGGATTTGTGAGGAGGAGGGGTATCTAATCGATTTTTAAAGACAGCTTTGTGCCTCACTGATGTTTCAGAAGCAATAGAACAGATGACAAAGCCTTGCTGTCTGATAAGCTCTGCTGTATGGAAAGGCAAATGTCTGGTTTCGGTGAAGTGCTGAAGGAGCTTGGTTGTGATCAGAGCTTGTGGAAGAGCAGAGCTTTAGGCCAGTGTCACTTTCAGAAGCACAGGCCAAGTACACTGCGTACAGACAGGGTACACCTGCATGCACAACTGATGCTGTCCTTTGCTACCCAAAGGGCTTACTCATGCATTTGTCACCAGAGGGGAAAGGGGGCAGAAATCTCACGCATCTTTAAGTCAGGTCAATGTCAGCTGGGATCAATACTACTAAAACCAATTCACTTAAGCACACAGAAGATCACAGTTGACTTTAGGTTGTGTTAGTGCTTTAGATTAATGTTTTCTCCTTCAGTCACTCTGAATGTCTTCTCATTTTAACCCTGACACTGGATTTGTGCATAACAACAGTGTCTCTGTAAAACTTTGTCTTGAAGTTACTTGCAGCTATGGCTAACTGCTGCCTTAATTTGATTGGATTTTATGACTCCTGTTTAGCCTTTATGAAACCAGAGCCAAGTTTGTTGCATTTTTAAAAGCCAGTTAAACTAGTAGAAAACAAATGGAGACTACTCCCTTGTGTCTTTAAATGAGGAGAGAGATTATTGGGTTCTGTATATAGCTATCATAGTTCATATTTTTATGTTATTCATACTTCTTAGTGAAGGATTTCTCAGCCAATTTAAACTAAGATGTAGGGATTAGATTGTGAGTTCTTCTAAGGCCACAAGAAATATCCAGAGGGGAGGGTTCAACTATGTGACGTGTGAAATACCAAAGAGGAAGCCCAGAGGGTTTATCTTCTGCCCAGTAGTAAACTACAGAGAGAAAATGTAAGCAAACTTGAGTGAATGCTGAGCTCTGTGGCTGCAAATTAATAAAGCAGGGAGCATGAATGAACCACACTACAAAGTAGCCCAGGATTTCTATACATCTAACCTCAAGAAACCTCCACTGAAGGAAGCATATATTTGGCCATGCACTGGAAGGAGCAGCAGCAGCTCTGGAGTTTCCTTTTCTTGCCCACTTGTCTGTCTTTGCCTCTCCTTGTTTTGCCTGATAGAGAGTCTGGTGGGTCATCCTCAGTGCTTGGATTACGGGCCGCCTTTCCAGCCCCCTTTTCATCTGGAGTTCTGCTCTGCATATGAAGACTTTGGCTGCTGTGACCAGGAAAGAGAAAAACAGCATTGCAGCAAAATACTGGGGCATCATGGATTCTTTTGATCTTCAGGGTCATAAGCTGTGTGGAAGGTATATCAAAGATATCCTGTGTCAGGTAGGGCAGAAAAATAGTATCTATCCTACACTTTGGGCTGACTTGAGGGGTTAGTTGTCATTCTGATAGCAAAATAGGTAGCTGTAACTACGCAGAGAGGTGTGGGATTATGGGAAAAGTGGGCTGACAAGGTAATGGTACCTAATCCTCAGCAGGCGTGTTGCAAAATGCTTTGTGTAAGGTTCAGCACTTTGTGGTAACTGGCAATATATAGTGACATTTGCCAGCAAGAATGATTTATGGAAACATTGCCTCAGACGGATGGTGATGATGAGAATCCTGCAGCTCTGGTCATTTTCTCATAAACCAAGGGGAGAGTTACAGATCAGTATTTATTTTCTGCATGTAGATACTACGTGCTGGATTACAAATTCCACAGGATCGACTGATACAGGAATTGCCAGGCAGATTGTTTGGATCCCTGGACTCCATGAAGGACGTGTTTTTGTTGTGTTTCTGCCGAGGATGCTCCAAATGGTGTGGCTGTTAAAGTAACCCAAAATGTAACAGTCAGTGGTTTCGCACAGCTTCTGTAAAGGTCTTGAGGCTTTAGTCGCTGTGTTTTCATCAGTGCTGTCTCCCCATATCTGCTTGGCTCGCAGGAATAAGCCCTGTGCAGTCAGAAAAGACCAAAGGCACTGTTTTTCCTGAGCCTCCCTGTAATTAGAGAGTGGAACTGACCTGCCTTTTTAACAACTTCATCTCATAAAGCTGGGTTTCCTGCATGCCAAAACACAAAGCAGCCAAAAGACACACTTAAACTTACTAAGAATGTATGAAACTTGTTTAAGTTAATGCTTCCTTAGCACTAAAATATTGTCTGAGTAACAAAATGTTTCCAGGGTCTCTGGATCCTGGTAAGATTCTGGCATCTCCTTGAGGTGGGGAGGACTCCCTTTTGATACTAGGGCTGAAAAAAATAGCATCAAACTTGTTTGTCATTTTATAGTTGGTAAACCAGAAAAAGAAGTGTTACATGTCCAAGCTGTACCATCTGTGTTGGTGTTATGAAGCTTTTTGATACATGTTGCAGGTAGAAAAAAACACTGTAAAAGTTATATTGCTCCTTTGCTCATTCTGCAGGGTATAATTCAATTTTGCATTTCTTCTAAGTGTATTTTGTAGCAAAAACCCCAACAATCCACCCTCACAGTTCTGTATAGATTTTCAAAGTAATAAGCTATTACTCTTCTCACCTTTTAGAGTAAGATTGCTGTTAAATCTTTGGGGAGAAGATTGTGTTGCGGTACGTGTTCTCTTCCCGTTGAAGTTGATGACAACCATGGAAATGAGGTTGGATTCTCGGGAAAATATTAATTTGGCTGTCGAATTGGTGGAGGAGCAAAGATCTACCAAATAGTTTTGCTTTAGTGATGTTGCTTTGCTGGACCAAATTGTTACTGATGATCTCATGTGAAAGGGTTGGAAAATGAGTACATTCACATTCTACCACTTTCAAAGTGTCTTGATTGTTTGTAGTCACTACCTGTGAAATGTTGATGTGTACTTTGTGCCACATCAAATAAGAAAAGTCAGATGAGTATATGCGTCATCAGGACGTAATTGTGCCAAGTGCTTATTCCTGCTGTGTATGGCAGAACTTCAGATAAAGTTCTGCTGGTAAGAAGTGCTCTGATTGATATTATTTGTATGGAACTCAGGACACAAAGATTAGTCTCAGAAGCAATGGACAAAATAATATTATTAGCTTTTGTCTTTTGAATAAAGAGGTGTAGGTGCATATTGATGAACCTGAATTGTTAGCAGCTGCTCTAATTTAGAGAAAACAGTCTGATTTCACATCTTTGGAGGAGATCGGAGTAGTAGCAGTGTGTTCTAACAATGTAGCTCATTCAGTCAGGTGTTCTTTCAGTGCCAAAACCAGCAGACAGTGAAAAACAGACAGTGTTTCTTTTTTCCTCCCCAGCCTTCCTGATGTGGTGATGAGCGGTGTGCTGGTTGTTACACTGAAGAAGGTTTTTTTTTTGGTGACGGAGGCAGTCTCACTGGTCCTGCAGAGCCCCAGAAGCATGACACCAGAGTGCACCTTACCTTGACAGGGAGCTCTGTGTTTGTTAACAGATACAAGATGATTACATGAGGGTGTGTTCCAGACCACATTCTGCTGTCACTCTAAGCCAGATATGTTTTTCTGGAACACTAACAGGCAGAGGAGGTATCTAAAGTAATCTGGTTCTGCTGGTAGAGCTGCTTCAGTTTTCATCTGTCAAGATCTGTATTTTTGCTAGCTACGCTTGTTCTAAGTACTCCTAGCTTTAGAGCCTGACCCTCAGCTGAGCTGCTCAAGGATTTAAACATTAAACATTAAATTAACGTTAAATATGAAACTCCCAACACTGCCTGTATTGTTCTTGAAGAGGTGCAAGTTGCCTGAATATAAAAATTCCCTGGGTACAAACCTTGCTACATGCACCAGAACAGCTGTTTGGCTGATGGTTGAGATGATGTTTCTCTATGCAGAAAACTCCCACAGAAGAGGCTTAACAATCCAAAATGATCACTTCAGCCTTGTTCAAGCTGATTGAAAGCCACGATATTAGCATGGGATAGGAGTTAGTGCAGGGAACACAACATACTTTTTTAAGCTGGTTTTAATTTAAATCATGACCTGGTTGCTGAATTCACACTCTTATTGCAGAGAAACTATTACAAAACAGAAAAGTATTGACTTGATCTTAGTAGCTTCTGTTGCTTCTGCCCTGTAAAGCACTGGGATTAATTGTATTGTTTCACGCACACACAGCCCGCATGCTGTGGGCAGAACATAGTTGGTGGAGCTCAGAGACAGTGAGAATATGATGGGTTTGTCATCATTTTCTCATTGTTGCTCTGGGAGCTGAACTATGTTCCCACTTATTGATACTAAAAAATGTTTTCAAAGCTGTTAATAAGGCAATGGCTTCTGAACGGAACTGAAAGAAGTTCTAGACTGCCAGTGACTTGTGCACAGTGGAGTGCTGGGCCAGCTGCATGTTAGTGGCAATGAGGGAGCTTCCCAGGACTCAAAATACAGCACAGGTTAGGCTCCTTGGTGACGCCTTACCAGACTGACACAGAGTGGTCACTTAGTCACTTGAGATCAGCACCGTATTTTGTGAAAACTAGAAACTCAACTTATCTGGGGGTGTGCCAGTGTATACTGCTGAAAGTGGAGAGGGTAAGCCATGTTGGATGGACTCAGCAAGCATCAGAAGAGGAATGTGCCATCCAAGTGTTGCTGAATGTCTGCCCAAAAGCTCCTCTTCTTTGAGAAAGTGAGAACAAAAAGATGCTTACCTGAAGCTCTGGCTTTAGAGGATGGCACCAAGGGCCTAATGGTGCCCTTCCTCTTTCTGGGAAGACCTTAAACAGGGAAAATGGTGTGGTTCTGCCATCCAGGCCTGGGGTCAGGCTGTAAGGACAGGTCTACCCCTTTGCAGGCTGGGGATTTGGGAAGAGAGGTTCCTTACAGGTGTGATATATAAGCAACAGAAACCAGTTCTGTGCAGCTTGATAACCAAATGGCAGCAAAGTGAGAAACTTTACTTACACCTTCCAAGACTTGAAATGGTTTTACTACTTACAAGTCTCGACTGTTCTTAGCATGGCCAAAAGCCCTCAGGTTCTTCTGTGAGCAAAGAAAACAGTTTGCTGTGCTAGGTTTGGAATGAGGGTCTGTAGCTTTCCCATTAAATATCCTGGAAAGGCTGTTATTTGCACCAAAAAAAACCCAAACCCAAGTCAATAATTGTATAACTGCCTCAGATTTATTTAGTTTTGTTTAATGAAGCAAACTTGTTTAATGAGACAGAGAAAAAGTATTAATGTAGTGCTTCTTCACTCTCCGACTGTCTATATACTTACCTTCCTACATATGTGCCCAATAAAAACTCTGGATGGACTGTTTCAGGCTACTGGCATGAAAACCAGTAAAATAATATTTCTGCAGGATTTGGCTCCCTCTGTTTTAAATTCTGTAACTTTGTGCTGATTTTAATGGAATTTAATGTGGGATTTTAATGGAAGTATTCTATGGAACTTCTGGCCCTGGGTTTTTGCAAGAGGAGGAGCTGAAATTTAGGTACAGATTCAAACACAATGCCTGATTTTTTTTTTCCAGTAATAATCTGTATTTTGCACAGCTAAAATCTTAATCATATTTGAAGGGATACCACTTTAGATACATAGCACTTCAAGAGTCACCTGCAGTATTTTTTTCTCCCTGAAGATCACATATAGAGTCAATGGCAGCAACATGAATTGTGTACGATGGTATTTACTTATTTGAATGTTTCAAGTCTCAACTACAGCCTGCTTCTGGGATATTATGCACACAATGAAAGATGTATGTCATCAGATCAGAAATTCATTTAGCTTGTGTATTTAAGCAATATTCACCTTACTACCTCCTTTTTTTTTTTTTTTCTGGCAGAGTTTCACCTCCTTTTTTTATATGATGCTCCATCATTTTATCTTCCAGGGGAAAGTGAGCCCCGTACATTTTCTCAGTGTCAGTTGTGGTGTTTACACACCTGTGTCAGGCTGATCGTTTCTGCTCGAGACTGCTCAGTCCCACTTTCCCTAGCTGTTTGCTGTCTTTGACTGTCCTTGTGGGTTTGTTCCCCCGTGTTGCTTTTGAGAGAATCAGAGCACTGTGCACAGTGTTGAAGATGCAGGTGAACCTGTACCTGTTTTGTTTTTCTTTCTTCCCTAACTCTTGATTAGACCTAGGTATGGGCTTAACTGGCTTAAAATAAAATCTTAAATATATCTGGAAAAGCCAGTGATGCCATCTGACATAAAAGATACGTCCAGATTTGGGATGGCTGGTCTGGAGAAGACTGAAGTGTGAAGGTTGACATTCTCCATAATACAAAGGATTGCTGCAGTGAGTGAGTTAACAAATTCTTCTCTCAGTCTGTTAAGAACAGGTTACTAAGTACGTGGTTTAAAAATCTAGAAGGGGAAGCTAAGGGGGATTTCTAAAAGTAAAGGGAAGATTGGATTGCAAGAAGAAGCTGCCTGTTGCTTCCTTAAAATCCTCTACAGGGGACAGCCCACAGCCTCCACAGATGTATTTCTGTTGGGCATAATTTAGGTGCAGCTGGTTGGTAAAGGAAACTACTATTGACCTCTAAATCCTCTTTGGCCATATTGCGGGTTGGAATAGATGATCTCTAAAGGTCCTTTCCAACCCTACCATTCTATGATTCTATGATATTCTGAGTTAATCTCTACCACTTCACTTCCAAGATGTCCCATGTTCTCTTTCTTACTGCTTTCACATTGTATTAACTGGTTTGGTTCCTTGAAGGTGTCTTGGCTTCTCCTGGATGTTTGTATGCAGCCACATGGTTAGTTTCTCATACTTTCTAGGAATGTTCTCCATACGCTGCACTTCTCTATGATGCAGAAAACCCTCGGACGCTACTAAGAGACCTCCCATGGCTTTGTTTTGACTATTGCTCCGAGTTTCACCTTAACTGCCACTCTGCCATCAGCCTGCTGATGAGTGATAAGCACATCCAGGAACGCTACGAGACAAGACGTGCTTTTGCAACCTCCTTCGCCTACAGGATGAGGACTATTGCTTCCCCGACGTGCTGAAGAATACTGCCCTCAACCGCAACCTGGGCTCAGTGGTGGAGAGCCACAGAGGCTGCCTCCAGCTCTGACCAAGGTTGCCAACGGGCTGAGGAACCCAGTGATGATGGTGCACGCCAGTGACCGTACCCACCGCATGTTTGTAGCCGAGCAGGTGGGCATGGTCTGGGTCTATCTTCCTGATGGTAGCTGGCTGCAGGAGTCCTTTCTGGACATTAAAAGCATAGTGCTGGCTACGCCATGGGTAGAAGATGACAGGGGCTTTCTAGGGATGGCTTTCCACCCCAAGTACAAGGACAACGGGAAGTTTTACATCTATTACTCATACATGGATAAGAACCGAGTGGAAAAGATCAGGATCAGTGAACTGAAAGTTATGGCATCTGACCCTAACAAAGCCGATCCACACTCAGAAAGGTGAGGTTCATGTTGAATGCTACTGTATGCCACAATGAGAAATGTTTTTTCTCTGTGTCTGTCCTTCCCTGCTGCAGAATCTGCATGTTCTCAGTTCAAGTGCGTGACTGGCCTGCTAATGAAGCTACCCGAGACTGTTTGGCCAAAAGTCATACAGCAAAGTAGAAACAAAAGTGAAAAGAAGAATCAGGAACTAGGCTTCCAGGTCATTGTTCTCCCTCTTGCACTCTTGTTTACTAAGAGCAATAATAGTGTTAAGACTATTGTGGAATTAATATCTGCCCTAGAAATAGTTTGTACTGTAGGAGAAAAGGGATGCTTCACTACAGCATTTATTCACTCTGATGTGTGTCCAACTGCCCTGTTGCCCTGCTAAGCAAAAAAGAAGCTAATTATCAGTTATGGAGATGAATTTGTTGCTAGCGGGCTTATTTTCTCTAGTTTCACAGTCACTTTAAGATGCTTCTTAAGCTCTCAGATTCACCAACTGCTTCTCATGTAAGAAAGTGGCAATCAAAGATTTAAAGGGCAACAAGTGCTCCCTGCAGAAGAGCACATTGTTATTTGCATTTGTGTTTTCAAGAGGAGCTGCAATACTCCCTTCTGTGCCCATGGTGGTGGGCAAGCTCTGCAGTGCAAGAGACATTAATGCAGTGCAAGCCAAAGCTGCGGTGTGCGGGGCAGCCATAGTGCTGTGAGGCTCATGGGAAACCTATTTCCTCATGTGATGCTGAGAGGAGCTCTGCTGTAAAGTGGGAAACAGGGTGCAAGTCGGCTCCAAATTTCACAAAGCTGGAAAACTTGGTGTTCTTTTGTAGAAGAGGTGATGCAATGTTTCAGTAGCCTAACTGAATGATCAGTCTTTCCCAGTAGTTACACCTGGACTTAAGTACATCTATTTATTTATTAAAAAGGAATCTTCTGGAGATTGTGGGCAGCTGCTCTTTGGTGCAGATGGCTACATGTATATATTCACAGGGGACGGAGGGAGAGCTGGAGATCCTTTTTTTTAAAATTTGGGAATGCTCAGAACAAGTAAGTAGGAGGGTGGGTGAAAGCTTTGAGCTTGTTCACCAAGATGAAATGAGACAATGTGGAATAATTCCTTCCTTGAAAGTGCCTGTGCATTTGCAAGTCTGTCTGATGCAGCATTTCCAAAATGTAAATTTTATATTTTGAAAGCTGAGGGAACCCAAGTTGTTTGGAGTAGAGAGAGTCTTCTGCGGCTTGAGCAGATTGCAAGACATACCAACCACTGGATTATTTCTTTTGGAGAAATAACTTTTTTTTCCTTTATGAAGGAGAGAATTATGTTTTCATTTGGCTTTCATTTTGGAGTTTCTTTTTCTGTCATTCTCTTTAGGAGTACATTGTTGGGCAAAGTGTTGAGGATTGATGTGGATGGAAAAAGCCCTGATGGAAAGCCTTACCACATCCCTCCTGACAATCCGTTTGTGTCTGATCCCGAGGCCTGCCCTGAGGTTTACGCTTATGGGGTCAGGAATATGTGGCGCTGTGCAGTAGACAGGGGGGACCCTGTCATGAAAAAGGGAAGAGGGAGAATATTCTGTGGGGATGTTGGGCAGAATAGGTTTGAAGAAATTGACATCGTGGTTAAAGGAGGGAACTACGGCTGGAGAGCAAAGGAGGGGTTCGAATGCTATGACACGAAGCTTTGCCACAATGCCTCTTTGGGTAAGGAAGAAGTTTCTTACAGAAGATTACTGCATTATATGTGTGTCTTTAGTGGATTATAGCACTATTTTTGTAAAAATAGTGCTATAATCCACTAAAGAAGCTAAATAATCCATTGTTCAGTGTTAAATGGAGATTTTTTACTACTTAAGAACAGAAATCCATGCTCCTTAGCCATGCAGTGTTGGTATGAAATGATGCCCTGCTTATTCAGGGGATTCCCTGCTGTACACTGCACTGGTCAAGGTGTTTAGGGTCAAAGCCTGTGCCTTTTGCAGACAAGCAGAGCCTTCCCCGTGAAGTCAGGAAGGCAATCGATTGGGCTTAAGTAGGAAAACAATATTGTGTTTTCTTCAGAAGCTCTGGGCTATGGCTGCGGTGAGTGGACCAGGCTGATGATGACTGCTTGAAACAATACCACGGAAAACCCATGGAAGAGGCAGGGTGTCCTAGCAAGTAGAGTGCTGCAGCAGAACACCTAAAAGGTGTGCTCTGGGTCTGACTGTGGGTGTGATGGACAAACTCACTTCCCAGCTTTAGGAAAGAGTAGATTTAGCGGTCTTCATAAAGCTCTTTGAAAAGCATGATAGAAGAACTAGGTATTGTTATAATGTTCCTTGAACGCTGGAAGAAGACACCTGGTCTCAAGCTCATGTAGAGATTTCAGAAACATTTGTATGAGCAGGCAACTGTAGAGCATGTGTTATCGACCTTTCTCTTCAGCTGTGCTGGCACCCACGTGGATATCAAGTTTTTTTTTTTTTTTGTTTGGTTATTTTTAATGGCCCAATCCTCAACTGAAGACAAAACTGATTTAGATTTTGTTGTTAATCTGCAGTTTTTAATGAATTATATATGTGGTCTCATCGTTAAAGAGCAGATACTTGATCCAAGGGAGAAAAGTGAAGACAAGACTGTAATTTTGTGGGTCCTGATCTTCAACCTGAGAAAGGGCGGAATGTGATTTTTAACACTGACAGAGGCAAAGCCTTTATTTTGTGTCATGGCATAAAATGGAGTTAGCTCAGCTATACGCATTGTGCTGAAAATGTCAGCAAACCTATGAAGGTGTTGAGTTAACATGCAGTTGTTTGATCTTATTTCCTTCTCTAAAACTACTGGAATTTGGAAAGATGATCCCTGCCAAAATGGTTGATGCAATCATGATACAATACTTCCTGCAGGCTGGTACCTTTCTGCACTGCTCACCTGATGCAGAGACTCTTCGTACTAAGTATTTATGGAAGCTCATCATGAATGAGCCTTGATAAAAAAACTACACAGAAGAGCTCCTTAAAGCCCCTGGTTCTGTTCTGTCCCAGAGTAAATTACCGAATTGCTGCTGAAACATAGCTATGCTGTTTGTTCAACTGTACTGGTCCTTCTAGTTGGTTTTTTGTGCCCATCAGTGTCACTGAGCAACTGTTTTTTGACGCACTCTGGATGTAAATTTTCTCCATTTTGGTCCTTTGGTATTTAACAGATGACATTCCTCCGATATTCGCGTATGGCCGCAACATGGGGAAGTCGATCACTGGAGGTTACGTGTACAGAGGATGTGAATCGCCCAACTTGAACGGACTTTATGTTTTTGGTGATTTCATGAATGGGTGAGACCAATTGTTTATCTCTGCAGCTTCCATTCTGTACCCAACTTTGCCTTGTCTAGGCAAACAAGCATCTAGAGCATCCCAAAGCCTTCTGAGGTGGAGCAAATGAGAATCTTGAGTGCCTGTGTATTAGATTAAGTGCTCTGACTATTTCAACAACATTTTTGCTGGAATCTAAATTTCCTCCAATTTGGAGTCCTTGGAATTCGACTTGCTTTTGTTCAGGTCTATTTTTCCAAAACATGACCATTAATGACAGTGAATAGTCACCGACCTTTGTTTTTTTCAGTAATGCATGATTTTGACAGGAACTAATCTTGACAATGGAAGTATAAAACACAGGGTTTTATTTTTCATCTAGTCGACTTATAGCCTTACAGGAAGATGAGAGGGCAAATAAGTGGAAGAAGCAAGATATCTGCATTGGCAACACGAGAACTTGTGCTTTCACTGGAATGATCAGTTCTTACAGCAAGTTCATCACCTCATTTGCTGAGGATGAAGCAGGTAGGTATCATGCTAGCCCTACCTTTATTCGAAACTGTATGGTTGGTCTGTGTTACAGGGAAATGTCTATATTGCTTCTCACATATTACTAGAGAGCAGGTACTGCAAAACAGGTTTGTTGCTAGCTCAGCACAGAAGGTAGCGTTGGCAGGTGGCAAGGAGAGATCCCCTGCCCCGTGAGGCTGTGGCAGATCAGCTTGATGGGGAGAACTCAGGAGACAGATACGTGCACTTTCAGTCTGAATGCTGCAGGTTTTCTAAGGAGTTTGCACTCCTGTTTGCTTCAGTCTTTCACTGTATTTTTGTTGCTTGTTTATGCTGTTTCATTAATGAAAAGACTGTATCAATGAAGTTTGTTCTTTCATTGTAACAACTCATCCTCAAGCTTTTACAGCTTATCTGAATTTCCCCTGCTTCATTGGTATGATACTCATCACTCCGACTCTCAATGACAGCACTTAGCTCTGTGGATTATAGACCAAGGCTTTATTTGGGGGTGAGAAAAGCCACTAATTTCAAAGTTTAGTAGAAATTTCTGTGCACAGGATTGTTGCTGTGGTTGTGATGACACCAAGGTGAAAGTACCAATGCATACTTTACTCACTTTCATACTGTCAGCAGGTTTTTTGAGAATACATATGTGCTTCAGTGAGCTCTGAAGCTTCACAATTTAGCAGAAAAGAGAGATGCTTGTAAACAAAAAGATCCTAGCTACATGTTCAGTCAAAGATGCAGGCTTTGCTGTGAAATACATACAATTTTAATTGTTCTAACAACATGTGGAGTGAGAGGATGTTAAATGTTTCTTTGGTTATTCTTTTAGAAAGCAGTATAGTGATGCCATTTAATTCCTAACACACCAGTCTTGCCTCTTTTGCAAGCTCCTATAATTTGCCTGGATATTCTAGTAAGTGCTGAAGGGGAAGGCATGAGGAGTAGTTCCTCTCCTCAGCAACCACACAGGAATAAGAAGCTTCTGTCTTGCATGGATTAGAAAATGGAGCAGTTGTTGGATTTGGATTTTGTATGACTGTGAGATGGTGAAATACTTGTCGTGTGGTCTTTCTCTGTTTGTAGCTTTTGGCTGCTGCTTTGGTACAAACAAGTTAAAAAACCCCACAGATGTATTTATGTAGAGGAAGGTAACCTTTTCGAGGGCCACTGACATGAGGTAATGGAGGTCCCGGTCAGGCACTGTGCTCAATTGAGAGTTGCTGGTTCTGCATGGAACTTCTGATTCTGCAGCAATCAAGAGATCACTTAGTATCCCTAGGAATCCATCTGCACAGGTCAGGGTGAGACCAAAACCCTCTTCTTGGAAGACATGAGTGAAGGAGTGACTTGAAGGTGTTTTCTGACCACATGAATAGTGAAGAGCAGGAAAGAGAGGGAAATGGAAAACTGGGATTCAGCTTGGGTGCTTGAATCTGAGACTGGTTTTGTTTTTTCACCTCCATTTAGGTGAGCTTTATTTTATGTCTACTTCTTACCCTAGTGCCTATGCACCACATGGATCACTCTACAAGTTTATTGATCCTGCAAGGTTAGTAATTAAAGATTCTTTTCTGTGCCAATTTTCTTGTCTAATGGCCATATATTTTCCAGTTATCATAGCAGAAAGAATGTGAAGTACTACCGACACATAATCTCACTGATATCCATGTTCAGTCCTTGGTTTTTATTCACCCACTGTACAACTGGTGCAACTTGAATCAGTTTTAGTGAATTTATTCTTCATTCATCATATCTGTGCACCCAAAAATAGAGTTCAGATACCTTAAAGGTCTGGAACAGTAAGGATGAAAATAGTGTCTCCTTGGTTGCATATCTGAAGTATTGCACAGTGGTGTTTTAAAAACGACAGTCCATATCCTTCAAGGTCATGTCATCAAGTATCTGTGGTGTACTTGCATATAAATAAATTGCAGTTAACAGTTCAGTTATTCTTCATGAAGAGGAGTGAAGCCTGGTGGTACGTGCAGTGTTCAAATGACTGGAGCCTGAACTCGAGTTCTTTTCCAAGCAAAACGTGTTTTCCCCACTGAGCAGTTATACTTGCTGAGGCCTGTTTTTACAATAATAAGAATGCTTATGTATTTTTTCCTCTCCCAAATTTTTTGGATCTTGCTGAAAAGCATTAAATGAGTTTCAAATAACCCTGTAAGTAGACACAGTGCTCACGTGTCTGTGCTGTTGCTGAGATCTCAAGATGCCAATGAAATGAAGAAAACAAGTTATGTTTTCTTGGGAAGTTAAATCCAAAACTAGATAGTTAATTCAAGCTCTGTGACAAGACAATGGGGATAGGAACTGGAGTCTTTTACTTGCTGTAACTACTTGAGGAGACTCTTGCCTTTAACAGCTTCTTGTCTGCCAAGAAGCTTTTGAACTATATTAACTGTGGCTGACCAAAATGTAACATTTTCAACTAAAAAATTAAATAGTTAAAAAAAAAATTTAAATTTAAAAAATTAAATAAATTTAATTCCATGAAACTCAAGGTTCTTTTGATGGAAAAGGAGAGACTTATATGGTGTGTATGTCTTTCAGAATGTCAGCTATTTTTCTTAACTCTAGCTCTAATAAAGGTTGATATCAGTCATATCTCTGAATTAGCCTTCTGCTATAAAGCAGGGATGCTAACCCATACTAATTACTTTCCTCAGAGACTGTCCTTGAGATGCTTAATGAACCCTCAACAACTAAGCATCAAACAAAATCCTCTGCCCCCAGTGCTGCCATCTCAACAGTATCGTCTAAGAATGCTAAAAAGACCACATCCACCAAAATAAAAGAATCAACGTTGAAAACAGCTCCATCTGGTAAAAAGAGACAGAAAATCAAAGCTAAGGCTGGACCTAACAAGGCAAAGCAGGAAGAGAAGCCTGCATGCATTTCCAGAACTACACCAGCACCACCTGTGCCAAAAAAGAAGAGCTCCCACCTGACCAGAACTAAAAAGCTTCTTTCAAAGACAGTAGCTCTAGCCTAGGGAAAAATGGAAATAACAATGAAGGAGAGTGGATGAAGAAGTGTCTTTTAAATCTCAGTGTTGTCCCAGAAAAAAACAAGTCACTTACAAGATGGTGCAACAAATGTTTTGAATAGTGAGCAAATAGAACTGAATCAGCTGCCTTGTTCTGCCAGTGCTCTAGGTGTGCCTCTGGTAGTGTCTCTAGATGTTCTGTTAAACATTAGCAGCGCCAAATAGTACCTGTCTTTACTAATCTCACTGTGATGTCCTGTTCTGAAAATAGGTAGCTCTGAGAGTCTCTGATGGACATTCACTGGGTAGATTTGGCTGTGTAGGACTATCTAATAAATGCAACCGCCTCTGATGATCAGGACTTGCATCTTTTATCCTAGAACATGAAACAGACACAGCACTGATCTCACCTTTCTCTTTGTTTTCCTTTAAGGGAAATACGGGGGCAAGGACGTTTTTTAAGAGTAACTGCATTGGAGACAATGAACTTAAGTAATTTTTTTATTTTTAAGCAGTATTTTTTTTCCAAGGCATGTGAAATCAGTTAGCAGTTAGGTGCTGGAACTAGAGTGAGGAGAGAAAGGCCAGTGGGGACCTGCATTATCCACCATGAAAGAGGGTCAGTAACAACCCTCAGATGTTCTTTTCCAGAGCAGTCAGGCTTAGGCCGCGGGTGGAGGGTGTCTAAGAGGCAGCTGAGGCACATGACATTGGGTTTTTTTCAGTTCTGAAGTCACATTTGCGTTCTTCCACCCTTCTCCGGGCATCGCGGATGCAAACAGCAGCTCCCAGCAGGTGGGTAAAGACATCCGTCTGTGGCCCAGGTGGCATGACCGCTCGCTCTCCCTTCCCCTTGGCCCTGTGGAGGCGGCTCTGCTAACGCGGAGGGGATCGGTCAAGAGCGAGGAAAGTCATTAAGCAGGGAAAAAAAAACCAAAACAAAAAAAAAAAGTAAGGAGGCCCCAGCGAGGATCGAACTCGCGACCCCTGGTTTACAAGACCAGTGCTCTAACCACTGAGCTATGGAGCCACCTATTAATTGTAGCCCTGCCGACGGACCCTGGGACTCTGGCCGTGCAAGCACTCGCTCAGCCTCCCGCCGCGCTTCGCACGCCTCGGCGCTGAAAATAACCCAGCTCCCGGCACCCCGCAGCCGGGCACCAGCCTCCGGCTGCTCGCCCCTCCGTCCTGCCTTCCCGACGGGACGTCAGCCTGCCTTGGTGCGATAAGAGGCGATGCTGTGGAAGCACCGGTATCCTGCACCAAAACCAAACAACCTGTGGCTGAGCTGTGTTGTGAACCCGAGTCCCAGCTCCTCCCCCGGCACAGCGCTCAGCTGTTCTGCATCGCCTTCCCCCCCTTTACTAGCCGGTGCGTGCACCTGCTGCGATTTTAGAGGAAACTCACCATTGCTGTGAGAAGTAGGGCAGTGGCAAATTGGGGCTCGGGAGAAGGTTGCTGCAAGGGTTGTTAGGGTGTTTTCCCAGTCCATCTAGCAGTGCCTTCCATGCTGGAAAGGGGGACAGCAGCTGTGGTGGGAGCTGACCCAAGATTTTGGGAGGTAAGGCTGTACCATGTGCAAAGTTTTGGAGGGGAAAAAAAAATGTGTCAGTTTAAATGGAGAGATTATGGTCAGCTTGGTCTTGTAAGTCTCAGGTTTTGTGAAATAACTGGTAGAGAAAAAGGGGTTTAATTATCTTGTAAATAAGCCACAAGTCTAGATGGGCTAGAATGTGAACCTAACGGCAATATAGTAATTGTGTAGCCTTAGTTTCTCTTTTCATTTTTACAAAGCAAGGAAGTTGGAAACTATTGGACTTTTTCTCCTTTCTTTTTTTTTTTTTTTAGAAAAAGGCCAGTCTGTCACATGCAGTCCTCCTCCATGAAAGCTTAGGTGAAGGTGAAAAGGTAAGCTGTGGAGAGGAAACCGAGAGGCACCACTATGGAGTAATAAATCTGAGCAGCTCTGTTGCACAATGGAGTAATATTCTAGAAAAGCAGACATGATTTGCTGGGTGCCTGACTCAAACTGCGTGTGAGCAAAAGTAAAACTCCTTGAAATGAGAATAGACAGAGAAAAAAAAAAACTGTATTAAGGAGTTAAAGACCTTTCATCCATCCCACACTCCACAAATCATGAACTAGATCAACTTCCTTTTTTCCTTTTTTTTTAATTTCACCTTCTGATTCAATAGATACTATCTCTGTGGACAAACTAGACTGGTTCTAGCGAACTCTTCTCTTGTTGCTTATGTAAGACACTAAAATTATTTTAAAAGATCTACTTTTGACCTCTAATGTGGCAGCTGATAAATTAGTGGTTTCACATTTCTTTGATGGTTGCTTTTTTTCCTGTTCCCTTTGAAGATAGTGACTCTTTGGAGTTGGTAAAGCTCTGCTAATGCCTCAGGGAACTGAAATATAAGCATAGCTTGTTTGATAACTTTAAAGTAGGTAGGAGCAGAACTGTCATATGCTTTTCATGCTATAAGACAAATCTACCTAAATCTGTCTAACAGAGCTGAGCAACAGGGTGAGATGTATTCTGAGAACACAACAGTATTGAAATGGAGTTTTTTGCAATAGGATGGCTCCCTGTCACTTAGTTGCTAAGTCTGTAACTGCTGTGGTTGCATTGCTTTGAGGTTCCTTTTGCTGCTTGTTTAGAGCTCACTGCAAGGTGGGCTACACTTCAAATTGCTGTGTAGCAGACAGTCTTAAACACCCTGGGTAGGATTTGGGACACACAGATCCTGAATGGAGGTACTGTGCTTTCAGTAGGACTTCTAGCTTCTTTTTGTAATGGAATTGAAGAAATGAGATGCTTCTAGGATGCAATTAATCTCAACTCAAGGTAAACCTCTGAAGTAAGTCTTTTGAATCATGGCCTAGAAGCGCTCATTTCTCAGTTGGCTGTGGAGGGAGTTGATGTTGAGAATGTCAGCAGTTAAATGAGACCCATCTCACTGGGCTTGGCAAGTTTTTGTACCAACCAAGTTCTGTTGGCGAGACCAGGCTTAGGGGAGGGACATGGCAGCTGCTTTATTTAACAGGCACAGCAGCACTACAAAACTGCTGTCTGCAAGCTGCTACTTCTCTTTGCCAGAGCACTCTGGCTAATGGAGCCCTCTCACAGGCTGCCCCGGGAGAGTGTAGAGTCTCCTCTGGAGGTTTTCAAACCTGTCTGGATGTGTTCCTGTGTGACGTGATGTAGGTGAACCTGCTTGAGCAGCGGGCTGGACTAGATGATCTCCAGAGGTCCTTTCTAAAGCCTACCAGTCTACAATCCTCTCAGTCTCCTTCTGCTTTATATGTTGAAACTAGAATAAGTGTGGTGGAAAATTCCTGTCAGAGGACCCAGAGAACTTTTAGGGAGATGATAAAATGAATTTCACATCTAAAGAAAACTTTATGAATAGTTCTGCAACGAGACATACAGATTTTGAAAATTAAGCCTTTAGGTGATGCAATGCCCGCCTAGTGTTCTGTTTATTGCTGCTGAAAGCCACTAGGTGGAACCTGAGTACCACGGGAAGGGTTGAGGAATATAGGTTTTTGCAACTTCCACTGCTGGAAAGAGTTTGTTTTACCACAGATGTGTGTGCTTATTTATTTTTTTTTTTTTAAAAACAAAACCTTTAGAACAATTTAGCTTTAAAGATGTGCCAAACATGTAAAGATACACGTTTATATATGCTTGGTGAACTTTTTGCTGATTAAAAGTAAGACTAAACTTGTGTTGTGTGTCCTCTTTGCTAAATCGGATCTTCCCGAGCGTGCATTCTTTTCATCTGGGTCAGTGAATTAACACTGATAAAAGTGGACAGCTAATAGCAGCTGTTTAGTAAAGGCCCTATGAAAGCAAGCAGACAGGCCTTTTGCAAAATGCCTTGAAGGTATAACGTTTGGCTTTTTCTTTCATGTAGAAGGGTTTTGTTAACACAGACACACTTGAAGTAGGGAGAAATGCTGAAGGTTATTGGGAGCAGCGTGCAGAAAAATTTCCCTTTCCTGAGGAAAGTTGTTAGGGAGGAGCAGGATTTGAAAGATATGTCCTAGACCTCTACACCAAGGACAAGTATCAAGCTAGGAAAAAAATGAGTGGTTAGTGTAATAATGGATGTAGTTTTACTCTGGACCAAGGTGGTCATTAAAAAATGACTTAGTTGATCCTGATTAACTCCCTGATTGTCCTTAATGGCCCCACTGGACAAATACATGTTTAACTATGTGTAAAGCTGCTGCCAGTCTGCAGATGTCAACTGTGTTGCTGTGCATTTACATCCATCTTCTTGTTGTGAGCAGTGAGTTAATCTCATGTATATTCCACGTGATCTTATTGCCATATTTTGCATTCACATGCTAATAGAAGCGAACCAAAGGAATGACTCCTCAGACAGCTGGTTCATGCATTATCTCTAGAAATTGTCTTATAGTATAGTGTCCTCTTTCTAAACTCCTTTGCCTGGCTTGCCATCAAGTTCCCTTCTGAATTCAGTTTTACAGGTGTTTTGCAGGATTTAATTCTTTATTGCAAAAACTGGCTCCCAATTTTGGGCTGTTGCTGTATGAAATAAATAGCAGCAGCAGTTTTATTTGCAGACATGGTGTGTCTTCTAACAGGTTGTCACAGCTTGCCTACCTTTCTCCTTTTCACCTCTGATTTGCTGTGCCCCGGGGGCAGCCTAGTGCACCTGGGATCTCAGCAGAAGTACAGGTCAGCAAAACTGGCATGCTTGCCTTTCCTTGTCAGCCTCTGTCAGAAAGAACTTGCAGCACAGCTCTGATCTTTTTATGAAATGGGTTGTTTTGAGGGTTTCAAGTGTTTGACAAGTTCAGTACTCTTGGTTTTGTTTCTTAAAGAAATTCTGCAGTAACCTAACAGTGTCCAAGTTTAATGTATTCATTTTAATTGGCAAGTGCTGATGGATTATTTTGTCTTGTACAAATGCAAAAGTTTGTTTTGGTTTTTTTTTTTTTTGAGTAAAATGTTAGCAGGAAGCATCACCTGATTTTACTAAGTTTGAGTGGCTTTTGGAGCTGGTCCTTGCGTTGCTTTAGGCACTGAAGGATCTCAACATGTGACTGAGGCCTCCCTTCTCTTCTGCATGTGAAGCTTTAAGTCCTGTCTGATTGAGATATACCTGAGGATATGTCCTGTTGTTCTGCAGTTTTGACCCATCAATCTTTTTAAAAAACATTTTTCTTCAAATTACACAGGAATTATCCACTTGTCCTTGAAGCATTGGATACAAACCACAAGCTTAAACTAGGTAAAAATCAGCAAAATTACTTTCCTATGATTTTTCCACTACAAATTGGATAAGGTAATGTGAAGACTGTTTCCAGGTTTGAGCTTGTGCACTGCTTCCATCCCTGCTCCATCCTAGCATGAGATACTGGTGTCGCACCCTGCCCCTTCTCTGCTTCCCATAGGAAAGACATTGAAATGTGCAACAGACAACCTTTCAAAACAGCATTTAGTGCTGCTCTGAAGAAGAGTCAGGGATTGACATGCCTATGAAAATTCACTTATCTTCTTTTTTTCCTTCAGAAAGTTGACACAGCACACAAGAGGAATGTAAAGACAGTCATATTCCATGCAACTTTTACGCCAGCTCTTGGAATGAGTGTTGTGCATCACTTGTATTTGAGCATCAGTACTTTTCTGAGGAGAAGCCGTCACTATTCTCAAGCCTTACTCCAGAGTAAGGCCTCTCTGCCTTTCTGTGTTCTCCTGTTGTGATACATGAGGCAGTTCATTTTTTTCTTGAAGCTAATACACATATTATGCACTCTTCTTAATGTGGAGAATCCAAGCAGAAGAGATGTTGTCTTCAAATGCTTATTATTTTCTCCCTGAAGCAGAAGCTTTTGAGATCGATTTTTTTATGTTTTTGGCTTCAGAGTTATTTCCTGATCCAGGTCAGATTTTAAGCTATTTGTTGCAATAAAAGTGTTTGTGAGGTAGCTGGTGATCCTTTGTGGCACTGAAAAATAAAAATGTTATCTGTTCCAAGCTAACCTGGCTGCAAGTGAAGATGTTTTCATGACAGTTATGTACTTTGAGAAAGAGATAGAGTATCTGTCTTTTTCCCTGCCCGGATTAAAAAGAAGTTGAATATTTATGTTACTATCAAAAAGATCTCCTTGTCAAAACCATTTATGATGCTACTTAAAAAGATCTCCCTGTCGAAAACATTAAGGTAGCCTGCATCTTAGCCAAAGGACATAGTGTTCTTCAAAGTGCACAAAAGGTCTTAACCATGCCTGGCCTTTGCCTTGAAGACAGAGATGCTCCTGGATCTCAGCCAGGGTGGAACAGAGTGAGGTCACCCAATGCTTCACCTCTCTGGGAAATCATGAGGACTTCCTCTTCTTGAGCTACCAGAGAGGATTGACATCTTCCATCAGGTGGAGGAAGAAAGCACTGTAGCACGTATCTTGTCATGCTTCAAGCAGTGAAGCTGTGTGTGCTGTCCTCTGGCTGAGTGTGCTTTTCACTCCTTGAACCATGTTGAACCTATTGTGAGGTCCCTGCAGATAAATCATGGCCACATGGTGCCCCTCAGCTCAGGTCTGCCTGTCAGCTCTGCCAGCTGCCCATTTTGGGCAGCACGTTGAAAACTGTGTGCTGTTGTCACCCAGCTTCTTGTCCTCACATGTCCCTTGTCTAAGCCCACAAGGCAGGAAATAGCTGGCCCATAGCTGTGCTTGTTCTGGTTGATCTCTGTCATGGTTCAACCCTCGCTGAGCACCAGGCAGCTGCCTGCTCATCCTCCCTGTTCCCAAGGGGATTGGGAGGAGAATCCAGAAGAAGTAAAACTTGTGGGTTGAGATTAAAAAAAGTTTAATAACTAAAAAGAAATAAATTATACTACTAATAATACTTGTGATTAAAAGGATGTAAGAAAAAAGAGGAGAAATATAACCCAAGAAAAGTGCTGCCCAATGCAATTGCTCACTACCTGCTGGCTGATGCCTGAGCAGCAGTCTGCCTTTCCCAACTGCCTCCTCACAGTCTTATTGTTATCATTGTAAAAATAGGCTCAGAAGATTCGCAATGGGTTGTAATGAAATGAAAATGTAGCAACGAGATAGCTCAAAACTCCCTGCCTCTGAAAAAAATAATAAACAGATTCATTTTTTGTCAGTTGCTGTTTTTAGACAAAGCTGATTAATAGGCAAGGTATCCTTGTTTTAAACCTTTTGTGACTCTTTCTTCCAAGGAGCTGTAAAGCTACAGGTAGTGAGTTCCTTTTGTAACTCAGTGGGAAGAAGGGAAATGGGAATGTATCCCAGTGTGGTCAGCACTGGTGTAAGTGGGAGGCTCTTGTCTGTTTGCAAGGGTTTGAATTTTTTGGCAAGATGCAAATGTTTGGGTCTACTCTGGTTTCAATTACCATGAAAGGCAAAATAAAAGACTTGTCATAAGTATGAAGCACCTTCCTCAAGTGCTCAAGGTTTCTTTCCTGTGAAACACGTCTGAATCTCAAAGGCAGAGTATCTATGCTAATTGAGGAATAAATTCTTTATTCTGGTGCTCTCTTAAGACAAAGGAAAGATGCATGTATAATAAATAACATGTGAACTGTGAAAAGCCATCTGTTGCTTAAGTGCTGGACATGATAGTTGGAGCTAGGTGATTCCTCCCTTCCACTTTCATGTGGAAAGGTAAGAAAGCTGAAAATACAGTTGTGTTCCCAGCTCTGTTTCAGACTTTGCCGTATGTGTGCCGCTAGAGACAATGATTTGCGGGCTAGAGTCACAATAGCGGTCGTGTGTTAGTCTTCTGAGCAGTTAGTTCAGAATATCCTGCCCCCATTTCCTCATGTGCCTGGGAAGAGTCATGTGCGGAGCTCCAGGGGTGTGTAGGCCTGTCCTCACCTCCCAGAGCTACTTCTGCTGAAGCAGAAATGTGCTCTGGAGGAGTGCCAAGCACCAGGGCTTTTTGCTGGTGGCAAACAGCAATTTACCCATTCCTTTCTCTGTTTCTAGGGCTAGGCTGGGTGGGCATACTTGTAGTCCTGTGTACATACAGGCTTATCAGTTGTTCTGTGGACAAGATGTGTGGTTCAGCATCTGTGCTTACCCCCCACCCCCCCAGGAGAATACATTCATCTTTCCAATTGCTGGACTGGACCAACGTGTGTCACAGAATAAACTTGAAATGAAAAGTCAACGGATGTAAGGTTTCTGCATACTTCCTCACTTGTGAATTTGTGTCATATCAAAGACCTTCTCTGAAATTCAGTCCCTTATTTCCCATTGCTGCTTCAGGTTTTGAACATGGATTGCACAAGCAGCTGCAGTTCTGTGTACTCTGGTTTTGTTGTCTTTGGTTCAGCTGTCAAACTGCTGAGAGTCCTGTATATGCTCTGACCAAGCTATGAATATCTACAGTTTATGAGGTGAAAAAAAATAGCTAATAGGACATAGGTGTGCTGCAGCCTCACTGTGTAAAATCTAACAATGGCTTTGTTTTCAGATAGTAAAACAGCCGAGTGTCTGTTTCTCAGATCTAGTTTCTGTTAGCAATGAGCCAGAAAAAAATCTGAAAAGTGACCAGTCTGGAATGTTGGAAAGCTATGATTCTGCTTCCAGCCTTATGCTAGTAATTGGTAGAAGCCTTTCCTCCCAAAGTTGCTGCTGTAAAGCTTTCCTGAACCACATTTCAAGGCTTGCAGGACAGATTTGGAGTGACCAAATCTTCTTCTGACACAGTTTCCATAGGCTTGCCTGCTCTCACCTCCTTCAGTTTTTAGATGGGTGCTACAGTTTCTGAGTATGTTTCAGAGTATTGTCAGATTTTCAAAGTGGTGAGTAATTCACTTCTTCATATTCCTTACTTCCTTCCTCCTGAAGGACCAAACTGTTTGTAGACCCTTGAAATCTCCCTTCTTTTGAGTAAGCCTGGACCTACAGTTCAGCTTTGTGACTCTGTTGGTCTCCTTTGCCATTTTCCCTGCTTTCGACTGAGATTACAGCCTTCCTCAGGGTACTATCTGTTTTCTTTGGCTTTCCCAAACGTAACACATCATGCAGAGCTGAAAATGAATGGGTAGAGAATGAATGAAAATGTTTTGAATCTTGAGGATTTAGATTAAGCTTTGTGTAAAGCTTTTGGTTTGAGTCTTGTCTCTTTTAAATGAGCTCACTCTGTAATAGTGCAGATATATCTACCGAGGTCCTGGCTAGCTAATGAACACTGACGCAGGTGATGCCACATCCTTCAGACACTGGCATCCAATCTGCATTCTAATGGCTTTGACAAATCCTCTGAAGCAGAATTGTCAAGCTGATTCCATGATCAAATGTGCCCAAAAGCTTTAAAAGCACCCCTGAGAATGTGAAATGGGACTGATGAGCTTAGATGGCATCTGCATGAGGGGATAAATTGTTCTTGAGTGTAATTCAAAAATCAGAACATTAAAGTATTGTAATCAAACTCCAAGTGAGCCTCTCTGTAGGGCATAAAATATCAGCAGCTGCTCTTCATACATGACAAATCTCTTTCAAAGATTATACATGCCTATTAATTCTTCTCCTGACCAAAACTTATTTGAAGGATGCCTCAATCTGCTGTAGGGTAGAGGAGATATCTTAAATATCTTAATTCACTTAGGTAACTGATGTATTAATGCTTTTAGTATGTTGGGAAATGCTTGTCCCAACTTATTTTGCTATTATGTGAGTAAATTTAGAAGTGACTCCTTTGTAATTTCCAGTCAGGACCGGCTGAAGGGCAGAGTATTTATCAAGCCCATAATTTCTACAATGTGGAGCTGAACGGATTCAGCTCCTGTGGAAAGACTGGGTCAATATTTCAGTATAGTCAGAAGTAGGAAATGATCAGCGTCAGGATACAGTGGCACTTCTGCCAAATAAATGATAAGCAAATCAGTCAGTTATGTTGGTAAACACAGGACTTAGACATCCAGTGGGACTGAAGGGAGGGTGATGAGTTTGTGTATATGAATCTGAGGCTGAATCAGACCAGCAAAACATTTAAGTGGTGTCACTTTCAATGCTATTCAGAAGTGTGCTGAAGTATGTGGCTTGTACCAGTCCCCAGTTCTTCTTTGCCTTCAAACACATCTTCGTTTGAGAGGTGCACTGTCTTGCTGCTCTTCAGGAAGCCTCGTTTGTTGTTGTACTGCTGTTTTTTATTTTAAGTCTCCATAGTGGTTCTCATTGTGAATGAGAAGAAGAACAGGGAGTCATTCAATTCACTGAAATACAAGCCAGGAAACAGCACTGGGTCATCTGCTGTGGCCCAGAGCATGAAAACCAATGCATTAAGACCATGTTCCTTATCAGCAGGATGATTCAAATACAGATTACATGGAAGATCTTTTGCCTGGCATTTCTTAGGTCTTACAGTGGCTGCATACTTTCTGGGCTATTGAATGCATCTTACCTTTCAAAGTAGGGAATAATTATATGTTTAAATATTCTTAGTCTTTCAGTGAAGACAGTACAGGATGGTAGGACTATGTTGTGGGTGTGTTTATGTGGCATTCTTGTTTTCCTGACAGCATTTCCTCTGCAAAAGCTCTGAATCACCACTCCAAAAGAATCACAAAAAGAATGTATTAAATGTATCTTACCTACAGAGGACACAGCTTTGGTGACCTTTCCACCAGTGCAACCCTAGGCAAAAACTTACTGAAAATTACACTTACCTTTTGCTTAATTGGCTGCTCTGGTGGAAGCAATTCTGGCAATGGGATAAATCTGGCCAGTGGCGGACTGGTTTTTCCTGTAAAAAAAAATATTAACTTTTCATTTAGTCCTATAGTTGAAGCAGAATTGCTTCAAGATTGAAGGAACCAATACCCATTAATATGGTACAAGAGATTATGGTTGGGAAATTTCTCTTTCAAACAGTTCTGGGAAAAAAATCGTCAGGTCTTCAAGTAAATGAAAAATGATCCATTCCTATTTATGATAAATAAATAAATACTATATTAAAAATGCAGCCCTAATAATAATAAATGCTTTTAAAGACTGACTCAGCTATTGTGATTTTATAGCACAAGGGAATGAAACTTGTTTGAATTCTTCCCAGAATAAATAGATATATACACTTTTAAAGTCCTCTGGAGAACAGAAGACGAATTTTTAGTAATGCAGAATCACTAGTTTAATCTCCAGTCCACCAGATGCTTTTCTGGTAGAATGCACATAGTCCTAAACTATTCTTATGCCTCACATACCTGTTAAATATTTCAAGTCCTTGAATATGTCTATGAAGCAAGAGTAGAGAGACCCAAGTTTTTCTTAGTGTCCTGAGAAAGAAAGACAAAGAAGTGTGTTTGCTTGTGCCTAGCTCCTTAGACGTGTTCTTGGGCTGAGTTCTCTACAAAGAGATGTCTTGGTATATATTGTGGGATGTCTGGAAAATAGATAGCAATAAATACATCATTCTATTTGAAAGATAGATAATTCAGTACTTAAGAATGTGAACTGGAGAATAAATCAAAGCAGAGAGGCTTTCTCTTACTTTGTGTTCTAGTTTGCCTTTTTCTTTCCCCAGTGAATGTTTCTCAGTAGTTCCACCAAAGCAATGTTTTCACAAATCATTGTCTGAAAATCTCAGATCTGCTCTTTCCTCATGAGAACTGAGAATTGCAGACCAGAAAGTGGATCATCGCAGCTCACGTTTAAAGCAGCAAGTAGGAAGTCGAGGTAATTTTGAGACTAAGTTGTTGTTTCTAACTAAACCAGTGGTCACTTGTTTTAAATCACTCTGACGTGCTTAGTGAGAAGGAATAGTGCATTGCTGACTCTTTTAAACTCCTGAATTTACAGTTGTAATTGTATGACGTCAATGTAGGTTTAAGCTAATATCCAGTTACCTCTTTTATTTTCACTTTATGCTTGTATGCTCTGCAGTGACCCCCTCTAGACTGCTAGTTCTATAAATCTTTGTCACAGAGGGGCACTGGGTGTGAGGGAAAAGAAGAAAAACCTGTGAACAAAAAGAAGTGTAATATGCTTTCTCCATTAGACACTGTGCCAGAGGTAGGTGTGCTTGGTCCTATCTGATTTAGCTAGTGCAGGTGGCACCACTAAATATGTAAACTGGTAGGAGTTTTGTTAATTAGTTTACAGATGCACTTACAGCATCGATTTGGTTCAGCAAGAGCTGATCAATCAAATTTCAGCTGAAGAAATCCCAAAGTGACCCTTTCCACCTGACCTGCTGGGGAACAGGTTAGAAAATACCGATAACACCAGAGATTGACTGTTGCAGTGTGCATTTGGTGTCCTCTGTTTCGGTTTAGGGGAAGCAGGGAGGGATTGCTTTTTCTACCTCAGCTGGAATATTTCTTCTGTTACAAATACACTTTTGTCAAGAGAACAAATACCTGAAAACTCGCAAGTCTAATACATTTGAAGATTACTTAGATGAAAGTCCCAAAGTCCTTGGGCCCTGACCACAGTGTTTTGGTGAATTGACAGAGCCTGAGAACCTTTATCTCGTCCCTCTGACCTAGAATTATTCCTTTAAACGCCTTCTTCATGCTCATTCTCCCAATCTCATTTTAGCCTTGCTCTTGTGATGCAATAGAAGGAAGCTTGAAGCTCATGTTCTCTTTAAGCATTGCTTGGAAAAGGAGCATCAGTGAGACTGATGGTTGGATCATTGTGTTGTGGCCCAGGCTGGATTGACATGTAGATGTTTTTCTACTACATAGTGCTCAAATACAGAGGCTGGAACAGTGTTTGCAAGGGTTTTGAATGCCTTATCATCAGTTTTACTCATGCTGGTGGGCACTGCCTGATCCAAGGGCTCACAGATTTGTGATCCTCATCAGTGAAAGGACACAGCACTTTGTCCTTGAGGAAGCTTCTTCCTTAGGTACTCTTTACAGTTGGATGTAGCTGTCAGACTTGAGATGATAACTTTATCTGACAGTGATTACCTTGCAGGTCTCTGTGGGTGTACCCTACATTCTGGGTGCTCCTGCAGAGGTGAAGGCACTTTGTACTTCTGGCAGCATGAATTGTGCCACATTGTAAATGTGGAATCTCTTACACAATTAACACGATCGGTTGAGCTTAGCAAAGCTCTTCTGATTGATCAGTTCAACTGGTCCCTATATTAGAGACAGAGCTACGATACATCATACAATTTATGTACTTTGTGGAGGATGAGTAATTTACATAAGCTGCGTAGCAGGTCAGACCAAAAGTGAAGGATATAGAGTTTATTTCTTCTGGTAGCAAATCCAAGCAAGTGATGTACTCTGTTTGCACTGTGAAGCCCAGATCCTGCCTTGTACTATGCTATTCTAATCTGTGCTAGATGACAATCTGAGCCTATGACAATTCTAAGATGATGATTTTAAATAACAATTCAAATAACAATAGTCTACTTCAGAATCTGGACTTTTTTGAGGTGCTTACGTTTCAAACTGGACATACTTTCTATCTTGCATAGCTTCTGCCGGATGGGAAAAACAATTTGGCTTTGTGGGATGCTCTTTAGTAAAAATAATTCTTTATGTCTGAATGTATGAGAAAACTGTAGGTGATCCCATCAGAAAAATCTTCAAGTGCTCCCCTCTGGTTTTCATTTTCACCTCAGAAGCAGGGGGAAGAAAGTGAGAGCTTTTCAGAGCTCTAATCTGCACTTGTCCAGTGAAATTATGATATTTGAATTACACACTGAGGTTGAAAATGTCTTTGTGCAGGAAAACACATCATCCAAAACTGTCAGAATTGGTATATATAAAACTGCACATACGGTAATTCCAAAGTCCAAAGTTGCTATCAAAAAGAAAATAAGGGAGATGTTTTTGATAGCCAAAGTGTCACACCTTGCAGATTTAGAGCAGGATGAAGTGATTTTCTGACCTCCATGCTAGTCACAGGGGAAAAATAAGTCTTTTTCCCTGTATAATCCCACCTGCTTTTCTCTGACACTCCAGACAGGTCTAGGCAGCTGATAATGTATAATATCACTAATCTGCTGAGTCACATACATTATGAAGTTCAGCATTTTGCAGGTTGCTGTCTGTTATTAAAAAAAGCAACCAAAAACACAATAGCATGATACATGAAGACTCTATTTGCCTTTTACTATTTATCTTCATCATCTCACAGACTTTCATCAGTAGTTCTGCTGAATAATAGCTGCAAGAAAATGTTATGGAAGTGTATCAGGGGACTCTATCTCAGAATTACCAGTTATGCTACCTAATAGATACATACTTCTGGCAATACAATCTGTCTATCAAAGCATCTGTAGACAATAATTTCTTTGAAGCAGCTGCCCAGGGAAAGTGTTTTTCATGAGCTTGGAGAAGGAGGGAGCATAGCAGGTTGAGAGTCGACCTAGAACTGTGTGTGGGGTTTTTTTGGCAGATGTTACATGCAGGATGAGATTTTTGGGAGGTGAGAATGTGAAGCACAGGGAGTTTGAAAGCAATGTGTGAGGCAGGTCATGTGAGAAGATTGCAAGTATGTATTGGAGAAATTGGAGAATTTATCTCAAGCTCTGCCAAGCTTTGTGCAACAGCCTATGTAACACTAAAGAAAGTTACAGTATCCACTGAACTCATTTGCAAATAATCTGCATGAAAATTTTATAGGTTTAACACTGCTTGTCAGCTCTAACAAATGGAGTCACTTGCTTATGTGTAAGGTCATAGCAGATTTGCTTCTAATGCTCTTAAACCTGCCAGCCCAGTACAACAATTACTCAAGGAGAATCATGGGAACAATGACACCGCAATCACAGAATCTTAAGGGTTGGAAAGGACCTCGAAACATCATCTAGTCCAACTCCCCTGCCAGAGCAGGACCACCTAGAGTAGGTCATATAGGAACTCATCCCAGTGGATTTGGAAAGCCTCCAGAGAAGGAGACTCCACAACCCATCTGGGCAGTCCGTTCCAGTGCTCTGTCACCCTCAGAGTGAAGAAGTTTTTCCTTATGTTTCTTTGGAACCTACATAAGGTTCCAGCTTGTACCTATTGGCCTATCATTGGACATCATTGAGAAGAGCCTGGCCCAATCCTCCTGACACCTGCCTTTTATGTATTTGTTAACAGTAATGAGATCACCTCTCAGTGATCCTATTTGTTAAAGATATACTTCCCAAACAGAGTTCTCATCTTCTGGGACATTAGGTAGATGGACTTTGATCCTGAAATATCTTCTACAGTCTGTTCACTCTCTGATTGGACTCTAGCAATCAGATTCCCCCATCCATTCCTACAGGCAGAATTTCCATTTATTATACATAATAAAATATGTAGTAGGAAGTTTTCATTTGTGTTTAGACATGCTGTCAAGTGTAATGCACAGCCATTTAACAAGAAATATCTACATTAGGAATCTTGCACAATGGAAGAGGATATTCCCTGTATGCATAGTTCTATCACAAAGGAAAACATGAAGCAGAGAAGAAATGTGTGAAAATACCCAGGAGGTTGGTGGTGCAGGAGCTAAAACTAATCTGCAAGGCTTTTGTTTGTCCATCTGAGCATGTGCAACAAATACAGTTCCCATTACAATTCTCAACTGTGCAATCACATGTTGTTTTCCCCTCTGGTTGTTGGGCAGTGATAAGTATGGTACTTGTATGGCTGCACAACAGCCTCTTTCATGAGCTGCAGGATCAAAAGAAAATAGTGTTATGTATAGCATTATGCTGAGAAGCTCAGCCTAGAGAGGAGGCCATAGGGCTTGGCAGAAGCAGCATGGTATGCACCATTTTGTCAGGAAGAACCCGACCTGTGTGCTGCAAGGTCAGTGTGAGGGGTAGCAAAAGATATTCCATGTGTATTTTAAAAGCAGATAAATTTAATTGGAGATGATAATGCCACAATCACTTCCAGCCTTTCACTTCCACCTCTGCATCTCTGATACAGCCATCTGAGCCACTACAAGCATTCATAAACCGATAGAGCTCAATACAGATCCTGGGTTGCTGGTGCAAATGGGGAGGAGAGGCAGGAGTGGAGAGTTGTTTTTTTGGCAGCAGCTGGTGATTGTGTTGGCTTAAAGTATAGAACTACAGCTCTTGACTTGACATTCACAGGTTTTAGTTGTGGCTGTGCAATTATCTGCTTTTTCCAGATCTAACTCACTTCAATTTCTTTATATTGAACATCATAGATTTTCTCTGCTTTTTTTGGAAACATATGCAACATACCTCAAGTTATTGGTAAGCACTCTCAGTCTCCTCATGTATTTCCATCTGGGGACCGAAAGGGACAAATTCCTGATTGTAGTGGAATTGACTTAACCCACTATGGTGGTGTGGTCTTCAACTCACCCATAGGTACTGGTTCCAATAGCTCATCCTCTCAGTTTGATTTCCCTCCATCCATTTCCTTTCCTCCTCCTGTCTCTGTGAGTATATGTTTTAGGCAGTAAACCTCTCTACTACACAGTAGAGAAAATATAGATATGAGAGGTGTCACATGTGTGATGGCTGCTACCAAGGATTCCTGTTCTGGGTACTGAGACATTCTTGTTGGTGTGGTGATTGACAAAGGATAGTTAGGACCATGCATTGCTGAAGTTCTGTTCACAGGCTCGCTCTGCTCAACTCTGCTTTTTTGAAGTGGGATGCCTCTGTCACAGGCAAGCTGCCTTCCTGAGCTTGGGAAATTATTAGGGGTTTGGGAGCTGCTTCCTTAGGCTGATGTTGGTACGGATGGAAAGCAAAGAAAGGGAGAAGAGGGTGAATAAAGAAGATGACGTAAGTAGACCTGGTATGTGCTGTTCTCTCATCATCTCCTGGATGGAGACAAGCTAGGTAGCAATGTGCCTCAGTTTTCCTATCTGCACAGTAGATATAACTGCATGTCTTTGAGAAGTGTAGAGAGAATGAATGTTTCCATTGCTTGGATGAAAAGCACTATGCAAACAAAGTGTTTACTATTGAGAAATTCATTCTGTTTCATGATGTTTGTAAACAACTAGTGTTCTGTTCCTTTGCTATCTTGCCCATTACAGGGGTGAGAAGACATTAGCAAGGGGTTCTGTTTCCTTCCTTTATTGGCTCATTCCCCTGCTGTTGGCGAAGAAATCATTAAGCTTGTTCAGAAGAAGACTGTGCAGATTTGTTTTGGAAAGCTTCACAGAAATCTGTGGAGGACTTGTCTGAGCCCAGGGCATTTCCATATTGCGTATCCTTAATTGTATTAAACACTTCAGAGCCATCTGACGGATTGTCTCACAGTTCAACCATCTGGTCTGGAAATTTAGGCGAGCTTTACTTTATGGAGAAACTCTGAGTCACTTGCACTGGAGAGTCATTAGATGGCCCCTGGGCTGCTCTTTGATGGAGAAAGGCTAGTATAGTGTCACTGCTTATAGTATGTTGATTGAGAGAAACATAAGGTTTTAGGGGCTCATTAGTTTTGATTAATCAGGGTAAAAATACAGTTTTCTTGCCTTTCTTGTCTCTACAGAAAGACTAGTTACCTCCCTGCAGTCCAAATCATAAAAACTGGCTGTTATTTTAGTTGCTTTGTATTTGTTATTATAAGCTTACAAAGCCCATTCTCATTTCAAAACAAATTATTGTTGCCTTTTAAGGTAGTTAAGACCTGTTTAGTTGATTACCACAGCACTCAGAAGCTTTGATGCACTTCCTCTTGCAACACTGGTGTGAGGTAGGGAACATGGTTACCCTCAAAGTGGCAACAAGATGTGCAGGGGTCATGTGGGAGAAGGTGACTTTCAGTGAGGACTACACCAGCTGCATGAAAGCCATTTCAGTGCTGGTTTCATGACTGCTAGTTCCTGTGCGCTCACTCTTTCCTTGATGCAGAGAAACTCTGTAAATAACTTGCTAAGAGTTATTTGTCTCTCAGGGTGAGATTAGGTGCCATGAGGCCTTTCTTGTTCTCAGGCCAAGTATGCAAGCATGATGTTTTGGGCTCAGGAAAGCTCCTCTTTCAATGGAGTGCTTAGTAATGCCCTCTCACGTTGTGGTCGCTGTGCCCTGCGTTGGCCAGCTCAGGGGGTCTGAGGATGTTGTCTTTTCATACAAGAAAGCTGAGTATTATGTTTTCATTCTCTTTTGTAATGATCTGTATTCAGTGCTGGCAAGGGGAGGCATGGTGACCAGTACTGAAAGGGAGGCAGTTATAGAAATGTGTTCAGTTGCATACTGCAGCTACTGCAGACTCTGTTTTTGAGATCATTTTGGCCAATAAACTAAGCATTTCTATTTAAAAATGTTTGAAGACTAGAGACCTATTTGTGTGCTTGAATCTGTTGATAAATAGGCTCAAGAATACATGATATTTCCCAGAGATGCTGTGGATCACAGAAGGCTCTACAGGCCTGAATCTTCAGAGAATAATTTTTAAATTTATGGAAGAAGCTGAACTTTCAGTTGTCTTGAAATAAAATCCTGAACTCAAACCTGAGTCCTATCTGGAGTTGAGAGGTCATCCCATTCCTCAGAGTTCTAAGGTACAAAGTAAGTCCAATTGGGAAAGTAACTCTGCTCAGCTACAGCTTAGGCCCCACTGTCAGACATAACAACAGTCAGCAGTGACCTCTCTGGGTACTGCCAAAGTCTTTCACTGTTGTGGCTGAACATACAGGGGACTGCCTTACAGCTTGTATGGGACATCAGAGATTTTGCAGCTTCCTACTTCAGCTTCTGTATGTTCACTGTGTCATGGGACAAATGTTGAATTGCTTTTTTTTCTTCCCTTTTGCTCCCCTCCCCTTACCCCATTCTGAACTGTTCCTATTGACAGGGTATATTATTAGGGAACAGCAGTTTCATTTGTGCAACCAATCTAATCTGTCAGTCCTGCTATCAGTGTGCTGTGCTTGAGTAAGGTTAACACACAGTGGAATTCTTTGCTTGTTACCTGTTTAACCCTCTTCCCCTGATTAAGAAAAGCCTCAAAGTGATTGCTTTGTCTGGGGTGACCCCAAGATCAGAATCCAAATTTTAATCAGTTCTGTATGGTGAGAGGGGCTGACTGCTCCTGATTTCCTAGGGGTAATTCAGAAGCAATGCTCTGGAAATGAAATCACATTATTAAGTAACTAGAGCTGGGCTAAACATGATCAAAGCTGAGCCATTTTCCTCATCCTTAGTTAGGTGATACAGCAAACTGCTAATTTGCAGCAGGGCTGTAATTTTTGGGGTGTTTTTAGTGTCTGGGTAAAAAAGACTTTGTTGGATGAAGAGACTTTGTTCTGCCCAGCTTCATTCCTGGCTTAAAAATCTTCTGCTGTGCTTCAAAAGGTGCAGTTTCAGGAAGACAGTACAACAGTGGCTTGAGGCCATCTCTGCTTCTGTTCCTCAGCTTCTCAGCTGCTAAGGGGCCAGTTTAAATTAGAGCAGCCCCCGTGGGTGTCTTGCAGACGCTCTACCCAGCTGCTTCTGTTTCTGGAGCACAGAATGCTTCAGTCACGCCTCCATCCCTGACATTGCCCCTGTGCCAAGGACAGAGATGGTGGCACTGTACAAATCTATGCAGGCCCTGCAATGCTCTGTAGCTGCTGTTGTATTGCCAGAGCAGTGTGTGAAGGACAAAATGGGTCTCAGTTCTGGAAAATGCTTATATTATTACTTTGGGTTGTTGCAATGATTGGAGTCTATGAACTGGTGTTTCAGAACCCAATTTTAATATATTGGAGGCAAGTTTTTCAGGGTGCAAACATTGCAGCTACACTTGAATTTCATGTGAGTTGGTCCAGCTCAGGAGATAACTGCAGCCTCACTGTGTGTCTCAGTGCAGCAATGTCAGTGGTGCGAAACTGAAGAGAGGAAGAAATGGATGCATTGCTGAGCTGCCCACCCATTCCTAAAATGGATGTGCTGAACACCAAACAGGTCCTTCAAAGGTTTTCAGAAAAGTAATCCAAAAATCACGTTTCTATAAAACAATTCCTTCAAAAAATTTGGCACTTCTTTCTCAATTAAGAACTCGGCTATCAATAATTTTTGGGAGATATTTTGACAACAAATGTGGCATTACTTTAAAAAAAGAGAAACATCTGAGTTGCAGAGAAAATAAAAAAGAGGCCATTTTTCATGAAAGAACTGCACATGAAGCATTCTACCCAGGTCTTAAGATTGCTTCAGTGTTTGGGTGAATTATTTATAACTGGGCTTTACTCGAGCTGGTATAGTTTTGCGCAATAAAAGGAATTTTCCACTACAGAGGCATGTAACAGGATTTTGCACTTCATAATCAAGCAATGTGATGTGGGTCTTCCAGTCAAACATCCTGTCTGAACACAAAGTATCAGCACTAAGCTGGTTAAGTGGTACAGTGAACACCTCTCTCATTCTATAGATCTGGTTTGCCACTTGTCACTGGCGTAAAGGAGTGTAGGCTAATCTGTTGCAATCCCACAGTTGAGGGGTGTCATGCACAGGCACCTCAAGGTTGCTCTAGGTTTCCTGGCAGATTACAAGAATGGCCTGCAAGATGAGCTGATGCTCCAGACAACTTTTTGTTTTAATAGCCTCATTGCTTCAACGAGGCATGTGTTGGCCATGCCCAAATAGTGATTTCCTCTTCCAAACAAAGATTAAGCTGTGCCTCCCTTCGTCCCACATAATTAACACAGACCTTCTTCAGCAGGCTAAGGACTGCAAGCATATAATTCATGCCCTTCTCCACAGTGAAGCTGCTTTTCCAAGGTGTAAACTCTATAGCAAAGGTTATGCAATGCCTGACACTGTTTTCCAGCAGCTACTGTGCTGATAGTGTCTCTGTTTTCTTGTTATAATTTTGTATAAATTCAGTAAGGGGATGGATATATTGCTGGAATGGAAGGATGATAACTTCCTATTTTCCATTTAGTTTAACACCCATTTTTTTTCCTAATATTTTCCTGTATTTTTGTTCTGAGTACTGAGTTTTGTAGGTTTTTTTTGACATCATGAAAACATTGCTTTAATGCTTATATTGCACTGTCTCAACTGAAAGAGGAAATGGCTTGCTGATCTAAATATCAAGGGTCTAATCACTTTCTCACAGAGAAATAATCATGCAAGGGACTGAGAAAGGACTAATTTAGAAATATTTTTTCCCCATTCTTTGTCCAGGACAGTGGGAGTATGTCTCTTCTAGCCAAAATGGGGAATTTCCTTCCAAAACTCTCATGCAGATCCCACAGGATTCTCAGCTGTTCTGTATGCATCTGAGGGATGATGTGAGTTTTGGACTTGTTGCTGGATTCTTTGCTGATCTGTTCAGGTCCTGCTGAAGCCAAGGGTAGTACCTTACAAAGGCATACATTTAAGTCAGATAATGACTAGGGATGAACCAGCCCAGTCTTTTCTGTTGCTGTCTGCAGATGTATTCTGTGAACTCATGGAAATTCAGAGAAGGCCATTCTAGTTTCTGAAGCATAACTCCCTGCATTATTCTGGCATAGCTATTCTACTTTACATTCACATTGCATCTTACTCAGGAACAATTTCTACAGACAGCCAGAAATCCCAGGGAATCTCTCTCTTGTGCTCTGTGCCAGGATCACACTAGGCATGTCCCCACTCCATCCTTCCACTCTCTCAGAAACGTTTTTTTGAAAACTAGAAACACAGCCTTGCTTTGCACTTCTACATATTTTGCACAAAACTTCCTTTATTATAACTAAAGCTACATGGGAACATACATACAAATTGAACACTGTCTCCCACTAGAACAGCAGCAGTTTGAGAATGGTACTGTTAGAGAAGATCTCAATTTGGAAAGCATTGGTGTTAATGCCCACCCCAGCTATGGTGCCCAAATTGTCCTTTCTGAAAATCGTGCCTTCTGAGCTTGATCAGGAGGAAGATCACCATGAAAAGGGCAATTCATGTATCCTATCCACATATCTTCATCATCTTGTTCCTCTGGTAGCACTGCAGCCTTTTCCAGAGCCTCTCTCTGGCTTCCTGCTCTGCCATTTCCTGCTCCAAGTACATCTGTGCTAGCCGAAGGCTCTCCTCCCTCTCCTTCATCCTCTGGGTGATGCCCTCTGCCTTCTCTGGGCCAATGTCAGTCTCTTTAGGGAAGAGAGGCAGATGGTTGACAAGAGCTGCAACCACCAGTAGGCACACATGAAACATCCTCACAGCCATAGCAGTTCCTTCTCTGGAAAAAAAAGGAAAACAAAAGCAAAATTATTCACCATTTGTAATATATTACATCAAGAAGAAAAATGAAAGAAAATCTCTGCTTGAATAAAAGCCTTGGCATCCTTTCTAGCCCTGAAAAGAGTCTAGGAGCTCCTAAGTTCATGCCTGTTTCTGCAAGTTATCCGCCAAGCTTCCCAAAGAGACTTTGTCACCAGGTGGAGAGGATGAAAGTATCCTCTTTTCAAGTTAACTTCTAGGAACTGAACTGTGATGGTCCTTGGTTTCATCAACCCATCATGGTGCTTTTGGGGCCCTTTGGGAGAGCACATCCTTCCTCCTGAAAAGTTGTCCGGAACTCAAAGGGAAAGAAACAGGCAGGACTCCCCCAGGCCTAAAAAAGTTGCACTGGAGATGAGCACTGCTTTTCCCCAACATAAGGCTAAAGTTTCAGTCCTCTTGCAGTCTTGACCAGAATGCTATTGCTCCTCTGCCCTGCTAGATCTCCATCCCTGCAGATGAACTCTTTTATTTTTACTGGATTACACTTTAGGTGCATGAGGCTGAAAGACACCAGCTTCTGTAGAATCTTCTTGCACCCTTCAAGATTTTCTGGTGCCCAAGCTGCTCAGGGGCACAGTGATTCCAGAGGTTACCTGCCCCAAAGCTCTGCTATAAGAAGAAGTTAGGCCGCAAACATCTCCAAGTGCATCACTGGCTGGCTCAGCTGATTTATTTTTGGGCACACTGACAGTCAAGGCTACCTTAGCTGATTTTTCAGGAGTTAGGTTAGGAAGCACTTGCACAACCTCTTTCACCAAGACACTCTACTGGCATCAGACCCTGGAAGAGTCAGTGACAACATCTTCAGGTCACATGAATTGGCAAGAAGCCTGTCTGTTTTCAGCCTGAAGTTCTCCTGATTAAACCTGCCCTTCTGCTACTGTAGCTATTCACAGCAGAAAATTAAGCCAACCATGAATGTTAGTTAAAGATTAAGGTTCATGATGCTCAATAACCAAGGCTGGTGGAGCATGGGCCTGGCAGCAGAAAGGGTGGTCCCAGCAGAACATTCCACTATCTCATCAGACACAGCTTTCCTGGGTAACAGAGAAAGACTAAGATGGGTGAAACCAGTAGCACTGCCTGCTCAGGCAATCCAGTCTTTCTTGTAACAAAGGCTGCTCTTTTTCCTTGCTTTTAACTTCAGCCCAAGCAATGTAAGTCCAATATTGATGTCTGCTCTGGCTGAGATTTGTTTTGTGTCAGGAAGAGAGGGAGTCCCAATGTTTCCAAGATGGAGATTACGAAATATCCGTGTCTGAACGCTCTGTTAACTCATATTGGCTGAAAATCAGCCCCAAAGATTTTGTTACCTAGATGACCAGAAGGAGGATAATCCTTCTAGCACCATAGGAACTGGCAAGATTAAGCTGGTTTCAAAATGTGTTCTTGATCAACATTTCAAATTTTTGGCTCATAAATTATTTGAGGCCCTCCCTAATGAGCTAAATTATGTCTGTCTTAACCATTACTTATTTTGTGATAAAATCACCAGGCTTGCTAAGAAAAGCAAGACATTTGGTGCTCTAAGCAGGTACACACATCCCCAAGGTTAAGGCTCTATCAGCATAGGTCTCTATCAGACTTGTCAGTATTTTTGCAAGCAGGCATATCAGACAAGATGCCCATTAAATACCAATCTCTCAGAGATGTCTGCCCCAAGGACAGGACTAAAAGATGTGTCTGTGAATATTCTTTCTCCCTTCTCTAACACTGGCCAACACAGGAATTGATTTTGAGGATACAACAGCAATAAAACTCAGCCAGGAAAACAACATATTCTTCAACTTCAGCATTGCATCAGAGAGGAGCAAAAGAGAGGTCATATCTAGGTTTTATAAAATATACATGCAGTTCTTAAAGTCCATAGCACATGGTGTCTTCAGATATCACTCATTCCTCCATAAAGTAAATCATGTGACTGACAGAATCACAGGGGTTGGGAGGGACCTCTAAAGATCATCTAGTCCAACCCCCTGCTTAAGCAGGTTCACCTAAATCAGGTCACTAAGGAATGCGTCCAGATGGGTTTTGAAAAATTCCAGAGAAGGAGACTCCACACCCTCCCTGGGCAGCCTGTGCCAGAGCTCCCTCACAGGAAAGAAATTTCTCATTGTGTTTAAGTGGAACTTACTGTGCTCCAGCTTTTGTCTGTTACCCCTTGTCTTGTCACTGGGCACTACCAAAAATAGACTTGCTCCATCCTTTTGACATCTGCCATTTAAGTATTTATAAATGTTGATGAGGTCTGCCCTCAATCTCTTCAGAGTAAACAGCCCCACATCCCTTATAAGAGAGTTGCACCAGTTCCCTGATCATCTTGGTGGCCCTCTGCTGGACTCCTTCCAGAAGTTCTCTGTCCTTCTTGACCTGTGGAGCCCAGAACTGGACACAGGACTCCAGATGAGGCCTCAGTAGGGCAGAGTAGAGGGAGAGAAGAACCTCCCTCAACTTGCTGACCACACTCTTCTTGAGGCATCCCAGGATGCCATTGGCCTTCTTGGCCACGAGGGCACATTGCTGGCTCATGCTTAGTTTACTGTCAAAATGTTCTAGTTGTCAGATCATCCTTGCCTCTTGCCAGTCCTCGTCAGCTATGCACCACTCCAGTGGATGTAATGGATCTCAGCTGATAGTGATGAATGTCTGTTACATTTTGTGAGATACTTGGTTTCTTTGGCCTCCTGATTCTTTGTTCATGCTTCTTTTACCCTTGTCTAGTGTAGGTACAGGTCTAGTGAGGCACATATCATTGAAAATTGAGAGGTTTTCCTCTTTTGTTTTGTGGAGTGAGTCCTCCCAGTACTTTAAAATAGATGCTAATGGGCTCCTGATGTGATCCTGTTTAAAAACTATTCATCTGTTACACAAATGAGATATGAAAAGAATGGGCTTGTGGTTTTTTTTTTTTTCTTTTTAGTCCTTAAAACATGGAGCACAGGGTTGTCTTAAAGCCAAGAGGGAGAAAGGAGTGGTATGAAATGTTCTTGTTGAACGTGTGTTTACCATCTGTGCTTATAGTTAGTTTGCTCTCTGAGGTACTCATTCATTAAGGGAATCTGTTAAGCGATAACAAAAGAAAAGAGACGTTAATATTCACTATTATATAGAGAAATGGAGAGATTTTAAGCTCTAGATCTTGGTGCAGTGGTAATTTGAGTACAGGATTTTACAGCCTTGTTTGCAAGAGCTGCATTCTTCCTCCTTTGTTATCATATGGAGCGAAAGTGAATCCCTGGGAAAACAGCAATGGATGAAAACAAGACTCCTGAGCTACAATGCTCTTATGGTGAGATCTTGTAGACCTTGGATATTGTGTGGGATTCACTGAGGTCAGAGCTCTGGTGGAAGGCCACAGAGCTGCCTTGCAAGCCCATGAGCAGTGCCAAAGAGCAGCAAGACAGAGGAAGCATGGCACCATGGCTCGTGGATGCAAGGCTCCTTACCAATGAGAGTGCAGCCCTGCAGTACCAGAGTGATGCCAGCTGAGAGGCCCAGGGATGGCAGCTGAGGTCAGGCACGAGCCTTCTCTGGTGGACGTGTACAATGATGAGGCAGGTCTGTGAGTCAAGCTGAGAAGCCAGCCAGCAAGTCAGAGCCAGGACCAGGTCAGCACAGTAACTGGGTCAGACACAGTGTAGTGATTGCCAGGCATGGCTACAGTGTCATGTCAGAGGTCAATTTGGACTGTCAGGTAGTGCCAGGGTCCAAATCGGTGGGGTATATTGCCAGATATGGGCATGACTGATGCTGCTACAGCATAGCTCTTGCAGGGCCGAGGGTGAAAGCCCTGGCTTACAAGGGGCTAGTAAGCAAAATATGTTTTTTACTTCATGATGAGGCCAATACAGAGCTCCTAGAGAAAAGAGCTTTTTTTTGTTCTCTGTCCAAAATTAAAGAAAGGGTTGGAGGATGGGAAAAGGAAAGAAGAGAACAAAAGACTTTCATGGAAGTATTTATTAAATTAGACAAAAGCTCTGTAGCCTAATTTCCTTCCCCTCTCACTCAGTTTCTCCATTTTGCATTACATGGGTACTCCACTGGTCAGAAATCTTACACTTAGCTGCCCACAAAACAAATACAGGCAGGTAGTAGAAGCAAGGCTACAAGAAAGCTTTTGCTTCCTTACAGAGCTCCTGAAAAGAGAGTTGTGTTTGAGTACTGAGTACATGTTTTATATTAGAAATGCAAAATCTCATGCCAACTCAGCATTAAGACTGCATATTCAAAACAGCCAGAGGTCCGGAAATACAAAATGAAGGTTGCAATTGCAGTTCTGACTCACAGTTCTGTCGCACATTGCAGAGTTTAGTATTTTCCTTTCCTGTTTCAGTGTATAAACGGATGGCACAGCATGTGACAGCATATTTCGGGATTTCTTCTTCCAGTTCCCAGCAGAAGTCAAAAGTGGAATAGAAGTTAGTAATGACTTCATTAAAATTAGAATGAATAGAAAAACCAACACTGACCATGTCTAAACTTTGGCATGTTTGCAGTCCAGATCTGTACCTGAGTTTGGCTGTGACCCAGTGTCAATGAATATGAGAATCTTTTATATTCCACTGGTTTATCAGTTGCTCCTTATCATTAAAAACACTCCAATAAAAACAGAGATTGAGTTGCTATTTGGACCCATTTCTGGTAACTTGTCTAGAAAAAAGAAAATGATGACATTGCTCCAATGAAAACATTTGATTTATTTTTTTCCGTTTTCTTATGTGACCTTTCCATCACCATCAGCTGAGTTGTTTATCCTCATCATTGATGTTTTCATGGGGCTTCAACCCATATTCTCCTTTTTGTTGTAGCACAGTCAATAGCTTATGCGAAAGTAAAATGCAACAGGCATTGCTGTACATTCATTCCATTAATTGCTCGCATTTGTGGATGTCTATTTTTTGTGGCAAAGACACAAGCTTGCTTTTAAGCTCAAACCTCCCAGTCAGAATTCCATTTAAGGGCATTTTTCTTAGTCTGTGATGGTGAAAATCCCCTATAGACACACCTGTGGATGCTAGGTTTTATTCCTGATGGGAAGGAGTGAATTTCTTCAAAGGATGCCATTGCTCTTGTCAAAACCAAATTTTCTCAGAACTTACAAAGTACAAGGTACTGGAATATCAGAGCAAGTGACAGACAAGGAGAGCAGACATCATGAGATGCTTTTAAAGCAGAGAATTTTTTTGCTGGCAAAGAAAATATTTAACACGTTGAACAGCATATTTTTTTAGAAACTAATAATCTGACAGGAGGAATTATTACGTGTCACATTTGCTGCTACTCTTTCTGAAGTGTATTTCACTATGTACGCTTAGAAAAGTGTCATTTTTTGGTCAGAGGGATGTTCTTTGTGAGTGTTTTTAGTTATTGCTTCAAAGAGTTTGAACTCTGCTCCCATTTTCAGTGAGATATCAAGTGGAAGTCTTGCAAATTTACAGCGGATGCTGACTCTGACCATTTCTGTAGCCTGAGCTGTTCATAGAGGTGGTGTTTGATAGTCTGAGGAATAGTATAAATTTTTTTGTAGTTTGATAGGGGGCTTTGAAGGTGTAAGTCTAAATCTTTGCTTTCAGCACCTTGAAGTGATCAGGCTCTCCTTCATACACTTCTAGAATAGCCTCCCATAAAATTGGGCTGGTCTATCTAAAGTAGCTACCACCAACTGTTATTTTTGTTACAAAATACTTTAAACCTGAAAACAGGAGAGAAAACAAAAGAATCAAACTAGTGACAGTTTTGCATCTGAAGAATAAAGAAAAGACTATGTCTTTACCTATATTAAAAAAAGAAGAAAAATGTTCATATTCTTTAGAATGTAGTAGTGTATAGAAGCTTATATAGTTCCCCACTTAGTCATAGTGACACCAGATTTGATTGCACACATTTCTACTATCCTCTCAATCAAAGAAGAGTGTCTCTGTTGATGAGGTATTAGCTAGTACAGACCATCATTCAAATGAGCTAGAAACTTCAAGCTTCTCCATTTCTAAGGATCCCTTTTCATCAGCAATTAAGGGAAGAAGACACACAGGAAGGGAGGGGACTGTACATGGTAACTTAGCAGGCCAACAATGCAAAATGCAACTGTTGGAAGAAGTGTAGCATAGGGCAAGTAGTTACCAGCAGTTTCACTTCCAATTTTGATAGTTATTTGTATTGTAGAAGTATCTGGCCTTTCTACCTGCACTGGGACTCTGTTAAAAGATGGTGTGTGGAGAAGGAGGAGGAAAGATTTGTTTTCAAAGAACAGCAAAAAAATTTTTGTTGTTTCAAAATGTATGTTTTATCTACCTTCTACAGAAGAAAATGTTTACAATGTTGGAAAGAGTTTATTGTATTAAATCACCCTAAGTGGTTTGTCTCAGAATAAACGTGAACTTTAGGATCTGTCTTTCTGACTCAAGGCTTGTCACAAGCAAAGTGTGCAATGGATCAGAGAAGAGCATGACTTTGCCCTTGCAGACCCTTGTGCCTATTGCACGTCTGCTGACTAGTCCTTCTTGAGAGCTGCCTGTTGTGTAGCTGTGCTGATGAGGTGTATGTGCCTGCTGGGCTCCTGGGACTTTGGCCTGCCTTTGCTCAACTGCAGACCCTTCTCTAGAGCAGTTCAGTCACTGGCTACTCTCTAGGAGAAACCCCCAAAACATGTCTGTCTCCAATGAACTGCAGCTCCTGCTGTCAGGGAATTTCTTAAAAGTATGAATATGACATTTAGACTGAGTTTGACCAGATTTACAAGTACTAACCCAGCAGAGGGTAGAGGTGGCCCCGTGTAACATTAGGATGCGCTCCAGACAAGTGCTGTTCCCTGTCCTTTTTCATCTTAGCACTCTATCAGAGCACTGGGGCTTTTGCTGCAATTATGGACCCAATTTATTAAAATGTTAATCAGAGCTGCCTGCTCTGTGGAATAGTCAGGCAGTATCTGGGAAACATCTCACAAAGAGCCATTACAGTTCCCAGTGCGTGCATACGGTATTAGCAAGCACTTAACTGCACTCAGCCAGTCACATGGCCTCACCATCTGAGCTGTCTTTAGCCCAGTGGAGTGGGTGGATGTATCTGTGCTAGCTCTTGGGCATTCATATATCATCATGAGTTGTCCCAGTTCTCCACAATGCTCAGAGTGAACTCTGCTAGCCTGTGAGTATAGAAAAGTGTGTGTTTTGTAACACCCTGTGTCTGGCCTTGCCCTGGATTTCACAGGTCTACCCTAACTGGCCGTCTGATGATTTTCCTGGTCTCCGGCATAACTCTTAGAAACAAGTTTGCTCTTTACTCCAAAGTGCATTTTCTTGACTCGTACATATCCACAGGAAGGGGCACATGAAAAGAAATAAGACCATTAGCTCTCCCAGAAAAAAACTGTCTCCTACATTGTTGTTCTTTCTGAAGCGAGATGAAAGGACAAACCACAGGAGGAAGAAGTTGTCACTAGTGAGAAGGACTTAGATGCTACAGCAATGACAGAGTTGTAATAGCACTTCTGTGACTTTGTACCTCTGTACCCAAATTCTACCACGGACCGTGCTGGTGTAGTTGAGCCAGCATAAAGAATGTGGAGCCAGCACACTAAGACTGCTGTAGACCATGTGTCTTGGTGAACCTGTGGAAAAGATACCTTCAATTGCTCAGGGGCAGACTTCTCAGGAACTCCTGGGCTGATCCACTGGTGCTTTGGGAGGGACTCTAGAGGCTAAGAGCTGGTGCTGGCAGCAGCTTTTTCTTTCTCTGGAGCAGAAGTATGGAGCAAGTGGGAGGCATTTGAGAGGTGGTTGCTGATTATGTCCCTCAGTGTCAGGTATCTAGAATTTTTCTGGGGCTTAGAAGAATGTACTCTCCTTTCATCACAAAGTTCTCAGAAGGCAGAATAATTGACACTATCTGGCAACCAACAAACTGAGGACTGCTTTTTCTTACAAAGTTTCTTCCACCCTAGTTCCACCCTAGCTGGATCTGGAGACCACATCGTTGGTAAGAGCAATGAAAGATTAAAATGACCAAAGTACAACATTAACAGTAGAAAAGAACCATGTGATTCATTAGAAATGCAAATGTAATGTTTAAAAGGCATAGAAGGAGAGCCAACAACTCCTCATAGAGGAAGACAGTGTTTCGAGAGTGGTGTTTAGGAGTAATGGAATAGGACAGAGGAATGGAAAATTTCAGTTGAGCAAATAGGAAATCTGCATAGCTGTGAGATTCATTACACCAACAGATACTTTCCCAGGATATGATGTAGAAGAATCCATCTCTTGAGTAATTGGAAACTGATGGGTGGGTAAGCCCAGGGGAATGATCCTTCTCATTAGACTGGGAGATGGGCTTGGGCTTTCTCATCTCTCATTTCAAGGACTGTATGTTTGAGTGAAGAGAGTAACAGGACTCCTTTCCTCTGTGCCAGAAGGTCTGAGCTGTCTTCTGTGGTTCTCACACCCACAGAATACCAGGCTTTCGTGTGTGAATGTACCTTGGTGGCTGCTTTTAACTTTTATTCTAAGTATTTAAAAAACTTTTAGAACAGTTATAAATCACCTGTGTGTGGGTGACTACCTGGAAAATTTAAAGTAAGTTTAGAAGTTGTTCTGAGCACCAGAGGTACTAAAGATGGTTAAGATTCTCATGCATACTGAGGAGATTTACCTCACCTGACTTTCTGAAGGCTAGAATCACAAATTTGGGATCTCGAGTGAATCCTATTACTCTTAGAATTTCTGATCCAGGATAGCAGTTTAGACAATTTGAGAAGCAAAGAGAATAGAGGGATTGCCAGACTTTTGTGCTTTGCACCCAAACAGAAAATTAGTAGTCACTTTGAAAATGATGCCTCTATGCTTTGTTTTCCCTAAAGTGCTGTTTAAGGGGTAGAGGGGACATGGCCTGGGTTGCAGGAGTGAAGTGATACTGCAGTTCCTGAATGCTGTTCGACATTTCTTATGTGTTGGTTGCAAGCAATACTGAAAATGTCTGTTAACAAAACAAACACAAATTTGGCAAGTTTATATTTGTTTTTTTGAAAAAAAAAAAAAAAGTGTTCATGGACACACTTTGATGCATTTTTTTCCTGCAGTTCTATGTAACTAACTTTGTCATGCATGGCTGTAACTTTTCCTGACAAGAGGCAGTATTTTACACTTGTATTTAGGTACCATTAGCTTGAGCCATCTACTTCTAGGTAGCTGAGTACTAGTTGAGTCATTTTAATAGTGTAGCTGCAGAATGGGGAGAGCTGCTATAAACTTAAGCTGTCTGGCTTTTGCTTGCAGATCGAGCCTGGAGCCGGAACTGCTCAGACATGGCAGTTATATTTCAGTGGAGATATATTATTTATGAATTCTTGGTTGTCACCATATTTAAAAACATGTGAAATTGTTGATGTGCAGAAAATAAGTCTGGGAGAGGTCAGCCAAGATAGCAAAGTGTGCAAAAATCATGGCAGACATCCATTTAGTGCTGTAAATCAAGCACTTTCCCTCATTTTCAGGCAGATACTTGATTCTGCTGGATTTGTCATATGATGGTTTCTTAATCAGATAGGAATTTGAGGCCATCTTATTTAGCCCATTCGTATCAGAACCACATGTACTGCTTTACTGTTATTAGTGTTACTTATCATTTTTAGGGGAAACAAATATTTCTTAACAAATTGCTGAGGCAATTTGGAGTGCTGTGTGTAGCGGAGGAATCTTGGATCTCTGTAAATGAGCGGAGGTTCAGAGTTCACTCTGTTGAACAAACAGGCAAATATTAAATTTACATCACAGTTTATTACGTTTCTTCATGTAATAAACTAATCATACAGTGAACTTTTTATATGTGGTCATGCACTCATTGGAGGGTAGCAATCATTTCACTAAATATAGTTCCAGATAAAACCAGTCACAGAGTTCAGAGGTGTTTTCATGAAGGGGATTGATTTGGCTCATCGTATTAACAGAGAAACAGTTGTCTGTAGTTTTGCTGAAGGAATCTGGCTCCCAGCTAAATGTAATATTTTGCATGTGCTTATTTTTAACACACTCTGAGGAGCTGTGATGCAACTTTGAAAGTATTTCAGTAAATATTAGTTTTTAATATGGAACATCTGTACACAGTTATGACAAGGAACGTGACAGGCTTTATCTCACTCAGCTCTGTCTCACCCTATGCAAAAATGCTGCCTAAACTGAACAGTATGGTTCCAATTCAGTCTGTGCATGTACAAGAGAGAAAAAATGAGGGAGATCTGGATTCATCCTGTCTGAAAGGAAGTGAATGGACATTAGGGTTTCACACGTGCTTGAACCAGGAAGGAAGCCAGCACAGCTACTGAAATACACAGCCAGACGCCTCCCCATCACTCCTCCCCACACAGCTCCCTGCCTTGTGGCAGTGCCAGTGTGATGTATGGGTTTGTTGAACCCCTCTGGTTCCCCACGTGCAGGCACAGCTTCTGCTGTCAGCAGAAGAGAAGGGGCAGCACAGGAGTGAGGGTGGGCAGCTGGGGCAAGGGAGCACAAAGCTGTAAGTACTGTCAGCTTAAAGCTCCAAGATTACTTTTGAGCCTTCTCTGTAGTCAACACACAATCTCATGCCTAGTATCTTCCACATTATTTTTTTTTTAATTAGGATTGGTCCTAATTAAAGTTGAATCCTGTTTCACATCTGAGAGCCAACAAGACTATGGGGGAAAGTTTAAGAGAAATATGAGCAAAACCACAACTATTGATCCGGCACCTTTCATCAGTACTGACATCACTGAAAATCAAATGCAAACACAAACCAAACTTAAACCATTGATGCATTTACCTAGTATATTATTCTTCAAAGTGTTAGCAGCCTGAACTAATACTGGCAAGAAATTTGAAGTAGGCCTATATCTCAGTGTGAAGGCCGTATATTACTTTAACAGATTAGGCATTTATTTTTGCTTCTTTTTGTTACATTAAGATTTGTGAGATGAAATTGATTAATAATCTGTCACATTAATGCTTCTACTTAGCCCACTGCTGGCAACACCTACCTTTCAGCAGCAGTGTTAACATAATGACATTGAACAGACAGGAGAATATACTGTGTGTAAATTAGGCTTTTTGTAACTTACTGCTTATGTAGGATGCACTGGAGGTGGTTGTGTTTAACCAAGGCAGAACTTTCTCTGAACCAAATAACAAAGCTGGAACACAAAAAGTTCCACTTAAGGAAAAACTACTTTCCTGTTCAGGTGAGGGACTCCTGGCACAGGCTGCCCAGGCAGAGTGTGGAGGCTCCGTATCTGGACACTTGCAAACCCACCTGGACACGTTCCTGTGTGACCTGTTGTAGGCAGACCTGCTTGAGCAGGGGGGGTTGAAGTAGGTGGTCTCTAAAGGTCCCTTCCAACCCCTACCATTCTGTGATTCTGTGAAATTAAAGCTCTTTAAATGGCAGAATTTTGAAGACCCTAAGGGAAAATTTCTGACGTATGCTAGGAATAATGCCTAGAACAAGTAGTGTCTTAGATAAAGATGATACTGAAGTGAGAGAATAAATAAAAGGAACTGGAAGTTTAGATATGTGATAAACAGTATAATTTACCTGCACACCAGTGACTACTTGGGAGAACCATATGTGAATTGGGATAAAAGGGAACATCACTTGCTCAGTGAATCAGAATGTGACAAAAGAGAACTTTTTTTCCCTTTTATGTAAGCTTGGTTTGATATTCAAAATATGAAAGAAGTTAGACTCAGAGGTATAGAAAGAGGGAAGAACATGGACAACTTTATGATTAGTACCTACTCCAGTTTACCATGCTAGGAAGATGAGATAAATGAAGATTTGTGGGGTATTGAACAATGAGGAGAGTCCTCTGAAGCACAGTGTTGGTGGTAAGGGTATTTGAGGGAATCAGAACTCTCCAGACATCTACTGAGAAAAGCATGAAGGGAGAGTATGAGACACAAGAATAATCTCTCCTCTAAATCGAGGAGCTTAATCTGCAATAAGCAAAGTTTTGGACAGGCAGTAGATAACCATGACAATGGAGCAAATGAAGATATTGCCTGAAGAGGCAGTGGGAGCTGTTGGAAAACAATAAAGATTTGTTAGATGAACATTTGTCAGAAAGGACAAAGGTACAGTTGATTCTTCCTTGCAGCAGAATGTGGATTATATGGTCTCTTGAGGTTGTTCCTGCTGCATTTTTTGGTTATGAGTGTAGGAACCTGCTATAAAATACATATATATTAGCCTGCATCAGCTAACAACACTGTCTCCCTCCTGCTCTTTTAAGCAGGGCTACTACTTTGACTACTGCTCTTCAGAGCAGTGCACTCTGCTCTGGGTGGTCCTTTCCCCTAGAAGGTGAAGGAGGGAATAAGGAGCACATGACAATAACCATCATGCCAGCACTCAATGCACTGCTTTTCTGGTACTTGGACGTTAGATGTGTGCATACACTATAAGAACCTGTAAATGACAGCATTACCTATTATCACCAAAAATAGTCAAGATACCATCATTCTGGAATATCTAAACCTTTTGAACAGTAAAAGAAACTAAATAAAAAGACTAAATTCGACCAGAGAATCCATATCTGACCCTGCATGCAGGTGTTTTGGGCCTATCTGCTTTGGAGAGAAAGAAAAGTCTGAAATAAAATGCTGAAACAAAAACGTAGATAGCTTTGAGGCTCTCATGTCTTTCATGAAATGTATCTTGGCATCTCTTCACTATGGCCATACAGTGAAAAAAATAAAAAGCTCGTTTACCCTGCAGGTTATTAGATAAGAAGATAAAGACAGAACTGTAGAAAACCTACTATTCACTGCTTGAGTGGTGAGTACAGTTACATGAGAAAAATTATGTTGTGTAACGTACTGTGTCCACTTTGAGCTAAGTCTTGTGTATTACCCTGAAAGTGGTCATTTAGGATAAAATTATTTTCATATACAGTTTTCCTGGGCAATGTAGGCTTTTCAATTGGTGCTGTTAGACAAGCAGCTCTCTTCTGCTGAGCACAAGGCTGTTTTGGGTATGTTTTATAATTTGTAATGAATATACATGGAAAAAGATCTTAAATTATTATTCTTTGAAATAACTGGGAGCATTCAGTAACTCAGGATTCCAAACTTGGTGAGAAATTCCAAATTCAGAAATACTGAGTGAGAAACTGAGCAAGTAACAAATTGTTACTGCCTTTGAAATCATGAAAATATTTCATTACACATATTAAAAAATTATGAATGAATGTCCCTAAGGACCATGTCAGAGTGAAAGGTTATAGCTATTACTTACTCTAGGGGAAGCCAAGGATTTCTACAGCCTTGAAGGAACAGCTTTCTAGGTACCTGGTGTTGCAATGTATTGCAAATATGTGTATGACTAAGCTCTTTGCTGATTCCAGCTGGTGATTACCATATGCCCTTTCTGGTAACTGCAAATGCTGCACTTTCTCATAACTCTATTTTTTTATTTTCTTTTAACTCTTAGTTGTAAGAGCATCTTTGTAGATGTGTCTTTAGGAGTGTCATAAGTTGAAGATATGCTTGAAGACTTCAGTTTTGTAAGACAACTGGAACAACTCATATATCTCACAAGAAAGTACAGGGACTAGCCTGATACAGTGAAATAGCATACCCTGTAATCAGTGACTCATAGATAGTGCTAGAAACCATTTCTAAAACAGTGATCAAATAGAGCAGTCCACATCAATAGCAAAGGCCAACCCATAACTCCCTCTAACAGCATTCACATCGGTTGTAGGATCGATTCAGACTTCACTTTTCATTTCTTTGTTTCATGTAGCGCTTTTATTTTTCTTTAGCAATGTGTTCATGTCTGAGTTTGAGTGCCCTGGGCCTTTGGGGGTGTTCAGAATGAGTCTGCTGTACAGAGGTTAGTCCATACTCTCAGGGTGCCTGTGATGCATGGCTGACAAATTGTCCCAGTACTGCCAAGATTTCCTGCTACAGAGAATTGCCTTCTGCAGCGAGCAGCACAGAGCTTTTGTGATAGCGTCTCTTTCTCTCTGCTGCTGGTGCTGCTGTCTGGGAACATAGCCAGGGAAAAAGTGGCTAGGTTGAGATTCTTAATCTACTGTTCCTTTTTTATTTTTTTCCTCAGTGGTCAAGGCTGTTAAGTTTTAAGAGTAATCTTCAGATTGTTACACGTAATGTCAGTGCATGGTCTGGAGCACCCGTGTCAATCATAGAGAAATCAAACGCATTTCAAACCCTGCTTGCTGCTGGGTTAGTGCTTTTTGGTTGTGCAGAACTGCTGTTTCTTGGACACAATCTCCACTAAACATTTCTTTTGTTCCTTAGTTTCAGGGCAGTGTGAGTGAATTATTCTTCTGCAACACTCTGCATTTCTGGGAAGTTCCATAGTCGTCTACTGTCTGCTTTCTCTCATTCTTTCTCTCTTATTCAATGTGGCCAAAAAGTCATACATTCCTTAAAAAGGTAAGTTTTTGCATTCACATACCTACCTCTGCACTCATCTTCTATCTAAACCGCAGTTTTGGTAACACTGACAGGAGTATAAGTCATCAGTAGCTCAAGATGAACCTCATTTATCTGGAGCTTTTCATTTTCCTCTGCAAGCTCTTCAGCCCATATCCTGCTTTGGTTTGATCCCTGTGCAGGGTGCTGCCCTTCTGTCTATCAGCAAGATTAGTGAGCAGTATGACTTCTGCTCAGCCTGGAAGTGACCAAACAAGACAGGTCTGTCTAAGCCTCAGTTGTCTGTGTACAATCTCCTGCACAGTCCTACTCAACCACACAGCTCCTTATTTCACAGTTATTAACATTCTTTGGCCCATTTAATTTCCTTTTTTTTCACTGACGTTTCACTGTCTCTTCTGTCCCTTTGGCTATATCACTACTCTGTGTTTCTCCCTGTGTTTAACCTATTTGGTTAAACCTTAAATTGCTCACCTTCACTCTGAAAACCCATCCTAGCCTACCACCACTCTTCTTTATTCTCTCATTTGTTACTGAGATGCCAGGACTGCTGTTCACTTAGGCTGAACTTAGCTCCCCATGCTCATCTTGGTGTTCAGATTCATGCTAAATCTGGTATTTGAGAGGAGTTCTCTGTAAACCATTGTTATCACCCTTCATAACCTTCCTTAAAGCTTTTGTTGTTCACTGATGTCTACTGTGGTCAACCCAGACCAGTGATATCTTGTGACAGCCTGCTAATATAGACCGTATGGTCTCCTTGTTTTCCTCTCTGTATTTCACATTCATTTGGTGTGTCCAGTTTATTTATTTTTTTTTTTTTTGAGGTGGGAACTATTTCTTCTGAACTTGTTATAGGGCTTAGCATAGTGAGATTTGTCTGTGACTGAGGTTAATAGGCATGATGATAGTAGCAGTGTTATAGTTTTGGTTGCTAACACTGCAAATTCTGGGACTTTTCAGGAGCAAATGCTTTAATAGCTTTGCTCAGCCTTTCTGTGGTGAAAATCCAATAGACTGTCTGGGTAAGGACTGACTAATAGCTTGTTTCTTCCCTGAATCTATTTGTTTTACTGTTGTTTGTCTGCACTCTGTAGATTGCTAAGCACCCTCAGCTCCTGTAGGATTAGCAACTTACAAGATTCTTTCCCCCTCTTCCAACCAGACCTCACAATCATTCAGAAGGAGGGAAAATATGATATGAAAATCGAAGTCTTTGTATTATAATAGAATAACAAGTAGTACTGTTTACTTTAGCAATAAACGTTTATGTAATTATTTATGTAATTTCTCCTTTTAAATAGTCAGAGTACTGAAATGCTGATGTATTAGTGCTGGGCACTAGTGATAACTCTGTGCTCTGGTTTCTTGGGACCTGGGAAATCATTTGGAGGCTAACTGATAAGTGAGTAAACTGAGGCTACAATCTACTAATCCAAAAAGTCACTGCCAGGCTCCGTATGTGCATATGCAAGATGAGAATAGAGATTTTTCTGTTTTCCTCCAAAGAGAGGATGACTGTCAATGCAATTTTCTCTTTTACTCTCATCACTAATCCAGAGTGATTGTCCCATAGGAAAGAGAGTTTCTGCCCACCTCCTCTCCTATCTTTTCATTCCTTTTCACCAACAAGAGCAAGTGTTTGTCCTCCAAGCGACCGGACTAGATGGACTCTTTAGCTTAAGTAACTCACAACTTTCTTTAGGACCATGTGACTTTTTGCTTGATGGGAGCAAAAGATTGGATGATATTTTGAGCAAAATGTTGGATGGCAAGTATTTATTTTGAAGCTACTCCTTAGCTCCTCAATCTGATCTAAAGCCTGCTTACTATGCCATAGGAAGTGATTTGCTGTCTTGGATAATCAGTTTGGCATTCTATGTTGTCCTTCCATTCTCAGAGTCTGATCCTGCCAGTTGTGTTCTCCATCTCTTCAACTGACCATTCCCGGATGATTGAAGTTTGCAGAGATGCTTGGAACCTTGCAGGCCACCTCTGCCAATGAGCAGCTGGTAGCTTCTTCTTGGTAGGGAATCTGCACTTAGAATTTGAATCCATGAAGCTGAAAGTGAGTGAAACTTCATTGAACTGCGACATCTGTTATACATTTTTATTATTGTCTTGTGGAAGTCTGGGTTTTGTATATGATTATCTTCAATACTTTAAAAAAAATGTAAAACTCTGGAGGATTTGTGCTTTGACATTTAATATGGCTTCATTCTTCCAATATCTCCACACTATGCATCAATGCTGCTTTGGTTACAGCAGGCATCCCAAAGCTTGTCCAGTGTTCAGATTCATCCAGTTAGAGCTGAATAAAAATTCTAGGGCCTCCTAAAAGTAAATAAGGAACGAGGCATGCCTGCTTACTTCCATTTCTGATTTTTTTCATCAGCAAGTGGATTATAAAAGCCTTGTATTTACCAAAGATAGAGCTGTTTCTATATATAAGGAAAAGACTGTAGAGGGAGAAGACAGGGTAAAAGATGTGGAAGGAAGAGACACAGACATGAGAAAAAAGGATTGCAAGATCAGTGCTGTTTTTCTAGAACTGTGCCTACTTAGTGCTGGAGAGGCTGTCAAGAGGCATCTGTGTGGTGTATTACAGGATTTTTGAAGGACTTTCTTTCTAGAAGATGTGAAACTGGAGATGTTTTTGCAGCAATAACCAGTGGATATGTTGTGTGACATCTGCTCTGGAAGTAAAGACTGATAAAGTGCCTGTAGAAGCTAGAAATAGCAAGACAGCAGGAAGCTTTGGGGACTTAGGATTGATTATTATTAAAGAAATTGAATTCATATGCTGTTTGTATACCACTGGAAATCTGGTAGATTTCGTTTCCTTGGGAGGTAGTTACAGAGCCAGGCCTCATAACCGAGATGTCTGTAAGCAGTACATAAATCCATAGGATTTATCTAGAAAACTGCAGACTGGGTATGACTGTAGCCTGTATCTTGTTCTCTGCTTTATTTTTCATGATTTGCAGAACTTCAACTTGTGATTCATTTAATGTAGGAATTCCTCACCTACTGATTTGGGGTATTTTGTCCCAACTCCAGACAAGATGTCAGTGAATGCTGACATTTTTGTTTTCAACCCAAAACAATGGTGAAATTGGGAACAGGGCTATCAGCTGAGGACATTTGTATCTCCAACAGCTGTGGTCAATGAGCCAAACTTGTGCAAACCCAGTGGTTAATCAGTTTGGGGGAATTCGCACATCTTGTTTGCCTGAGTCAGCTACCTAAAGGATTTGCTAATAGCTAAAAGTTTGCCTGAATGATTGGGCTGCTGGGTGCAGTAAGCATCTGTTCACATCCTGCCTGCTGTAATTAAAGAGACAGAGATGTGCTATTTAAAAAGACGAGACAGAAGTGCATGGCTCGACTGAGGATATTTTTTTTTTTATGCTGTTAATATGGTCTCTTGTTTGTCCTAGTGTCAAGGCCATTAGCTGTGACTGCTCATGATGTATGTAGCTATGTTTGTGGTATTTTTAGCTCTGAAGAATGCTTCTTCAGTTCTTAGGTATCAGAGGACTAATAATGTGATGGATAATAGTCTGGCAGCAAAGTAGGAATGGGACCTGCCAAAGCGAACCACGGAGGGTAACGACCATTCCCTAGGAGGGGACTGTTCAGTACTGAGGACCATCAGCTTGAGACACGGGTCAATGAAGTTCAAATTACAGCAGTTCTGTAAACATGGGGTGTATTTAGGTTGATCAGTCATCTCTGTCTTCCTAAATGCTTTACTTTCAAACCAGGAATGATGATATATCACCATTTTCAAGGAGATAGTTATATTCAGAGATTTTTGAGCTGCTTGGGTATTGCAGTACTGGGTCTGTAACTCGACAGATGGAAGCTGCAGGGTAAAGTGACCTCTGAGTGTACATAGAATATGCTGTTATTTGTATGTTAACCAAAGCTTCTGCCACTGATAAACTCAGCAGACTGAGTTTCTTAATCTATTGGGGAAAAAGCAGTTAAGCCAGCTATATTATCCATTGTCACATTTGAAAGTTTAAAAAATACATTTAACTCAATCTGTCAGATAGCTCTGAGCTCCTATGGAAAGAAAATACCTTTCCTGAAATAAAAGTGGCACATTAAGTCTTCCAAAGCATGGTTTCCTTGCTTTATATCTCTCTTCTAAAAGGAACCATGTTCATGAAGTCAGATTCGCAGTGCTGGTAAGACACTAAGTTATTAAGAAGATAGTGTTCTTGTAGCTTTGATAGCCTAGGGATACAAGGCAGATAAAGTTTTATTATGTCCACTGATCTAGCTAGAACAAAACAGATCCTGTAGATGGCCTAAAGCTTTCCTGTTTTTTCTGACTATGGTATTTGGTCTTACATAAGCCATTAAATCTTCCTACCCTAAGCTATTAAGTATAACCATTGTCAGCTTTGAAAAAAATAGTTTAGCCAGCCTTGAAACTTCTAAAAATCCACTCGAGAATATTCTTATGATACTTTTAATTGCTCCTTTCCTACTGAGATACAAAAAGTCAGGATTAATCAGGGCTCCCCGTTTTGTACTGCCTTGCCAATCCTTTGCTGCAGCTGCATGTCAAACAGGCCAGACGAGCACAAGCAGTGTGACAGCACGAGGCTGGGGCCTGATTCAGTCATTCTCAGAAGAGAAATCCATCCACAGGCTTCAGTGCATTTTGGATTAAGGCAATCTGCTTTCTTTTGAACTGACTCCAGAGCACGTGTGGGGAGTTAACTGAGACTAGAGGATGACACATTACCTAATCCTGTTACCATGTTGGTCTCTTGGGAGAGATGACTCTTGTGTGGAAATGATCTGCAGATTTCAGTTTGTCTCAAGGTGGCTAACATATTTGTCTGTGTCTTAGGTGAAAAAATAGCTTAAACTGTGAGCACATACAGCTGGCAGATAATTGGGTGTGTGTGCGAAAGAAACTGAACTTTCGAACTCTAAAGCAGAAGCCTGCTACTTGCTAGCTGCCATTGGTGCAGGCCACTTGTAAACCTTGGTAAGTTGGAACAAAAAGTAGTGGCATATCCCAAATCCTTCAATTAATATTCCAAAGCCTCCAATTAATAAACAGACCTGAGAAAGAACCAACAATGAGGAGGCTGATCAGATGTTGTACTTCTGAGTCTTGGGCTGCTGGAAAGAAGAGAAAGCTGAAAAGGTGCCTTCCAAAAAAGAATAAATGGTCTTGAAAAGGACCTGGTAAGAAGGTAGTGAAGATCCTGGATGAAGTACAGATCCTTGAAGTGGGGATAGATCCTTGAGATCAAGGAGCTATATGGAAACAAATGGTGGGGATGTGCAGGGACCTTGGACAGTCCTGACTGAGGCTGGTGACTGCAAGCAGCTGTATAGCTACTGAAAGAACTTTCTGCCTAACTTTCTCAGGCTAGCAATGATCTTCCTCTGGGTACAGGCAGTCAAGATTTAGTGAATTTATAAGGCTTAGAGGGGTGCAAGTGAGTGCATGTGAGATAATCAGGTAGGGTAAAAGCTCTAATCAGTTTGGTTCTTAATAAAACCCTAGCATCCAGTTCCACTGCATTTTGCCTGGGGCATTCTGCTCTACTACATCTGTAATGGGAAAGAAGTGGTTCACTCTCATGGAATGAAAAATAAGGACAGGTGTCATTCAGGCTTTTGACATCTTTTCTTGTCATTCCAATGTTTTTAGGAAAAAAAATGCAGTTAATTTTAATATCTTGGCAACATGTTTGACAGTCAGAAGTAAACAGCCTCTGTTTTTCAAATAGTTACCATTGTAATTACGTCTCAGTGGAAGCCTAGCAAACTCTGTGGAGTTTACTTTCTGTTAGGACTGTTAACAAGGTGTTAACTGGCACAATGTTACTTGTAATTTCTTCTCAGGATGAGACAAGACACAGGACCATCGAAGCTTTTGGAGAGCATTTCATTGTTGCTCATCAAGGAGGAATTTAAAAGGGGAAGCTGGAAAAGAGGGAAAGCAAGTGAATATATTTAGATAGCTTTTTCAAACTCTTTCAGGTTTTAAGGTTAAGACTCTCATTTGCAAAACATGGAGGACTTTTGGAAAAGCTGGGTTGTATACTAATGTATGGAAAAAGAGCCTAACTCTTCCTGTACATATGCAGTTTTCATAGCAATCTGTAATTCTTTTAAACCAGTCCATAACAAGTGCAAAACACAACCCACTCTGCCTGCTGAATGGAAATACATGCCATTTATCTGTATCGAAGCATGCCAGTAAGGGTAAAGCCAGAGCCCAGCTGACTTGCATTGGAACTGATCAGAAGACCAGAATTCATTAAGTTACTGAACATGAGACTGGCAGAACTGCTGGGAGGCAGGGAATAGCATTGGCAGTCTACTGCTCCCTTGTCTTAGCTTCAGCCAGGTTTGGCCTATTGTTGCATCTGTGTTGCAATGGAGTGTTTCTCACAGGTGGAAGGTTTTGCTGGAGTCACCTTTTTCAAGCAATTCTACATCCACAGGTGTATTTTGTATAGTGACATACAGGGAAAAGTATTAAGGGCTAATATAGAATCATAGAATCGTTTCAGCTGGAAGAGACCTTTAAGATCGTTGAGTCCAGCCTTTGTCCCAGCCCTATCAACCACTAGAACATTTCCCTAACTGCAACATCCAACCTTCTCTTAAACACCTCCAGGGACAGTGACTCCACCAGCTCCCTGCACAGGCCATTCCAATGCCTGACAACCATTTCACTAAAGAAATTCCTCCTAATACACAGCCTGAATCTGCCCTGGCACACTTGAGGAGGTTTCCTATTGCTTGTTACTAGGGGGAACAGACTGACCTCCTGCTTGCTACAACTTCCTTTCAGGTAGTTGTAGAGAGCAATAATGTCTCCCTTGAACCTTCTTTTCTCCAGGCTAAACAGCCCCAGATCCCTCAGCTGTTCCTTATATGAGATATGCTCAAAATCCTTTCCTAGCTGGGTAGCCCACCTCTGGATCCTCTCCAGCACCTCTATGTCCTTCTTGTAGAGAGGGGCCCAAAACTGGACCATTGGAGGTGTGGCCTCACCAAAGCCGAGTACAGGGGAGTGATCACCTCCCTCCTCCTGCTGACAACACTGTTCCTGATACAGGCCAGGATGCCATTGGCCTCAGCCACCTGGGCACACTGCTGGCTCATGTTCAGCTGCTGTCAACCAACACTCCCAGGCCCCTCTCTGCCTGCTATTTAGTATTGGAATAAAGTTATAAAATAGAATTTTATGGGAACAGCTAATTATTTTAGATGCAGACAAAAACCCCTCTTGTATCCTGTGCAAGATGGAATACTGAAGTGTAAGTTACTGCTAGCAACTATTCCTCAGAGGTTTTGACCTTTGTTGAAGGTCACAGTGAAATAGGTTGTATTGTGGTGGATCGTTTGCTTCACATATTGATTAAGAAACTGAAGCCCTTTTTATAGATTATTTTTCAACATTTCCCTCTTGATGGGACCTTCAAGCATCTCTCTTAGACTTCTTGTCATCTTTAATTACTGCTTATCTCCGAGTCATTTTAGGGTCTGCAATTGACTCATGTCTATGTTTGAGTCTCAGTGCTGTAATTCTGTCATTGATGGCTGTCATGCATGGTATAGATGACCTGAACAAATATTCTCACTGATGCCCTAATCTGCCAGCTCTAACCAGGTCTGCTTAAAGCTCTGCATTCACATTTGCTGTTTAGTGCAGCAAATGGGTGTGCTTGCAGGACCAAACTTATGACAGCTTTCAGAAAACAGTCTGTTTCTTTTGTGTCAATCTAATCCATGACTTTCTGGACACACATCCCAAAAATAGCATTAATCTAGCTGATTTTCAGGCAAACACTTTACTTGATGCCCCTCTACATACTGATAAGGAACTGGGATAATGGGAAGAGAAACAGAAAAATCTCTGAAGAGGGCAAGCACTTACATGAAGGAGGTGACATAAAATCTAGCATTTCAAAGAGAAACTTCAGTTTAGTTGGAGTTTATTGGGGAAGTTTATCATTATGATTATTTCTTATCTTGTTTATCAGTTTTGTTAACAACTTTGGCATAAAAAATTGCCCATATTAATGAAATTTCTTGATGATACTTCACTGGGAGACAGGTCAGAAATCCGAAACATCTTAATTGTGTAATTAAAAGCTTACTTGTATCTGTGCTTTTTAAAATCTCAGTGATAACCGCCCCCCCCCCCAGTCTTTGCACACCTCCTCTTTTTGTTTAATTGGACATATTAAAGGTTTTGTTTGGCCTAACTACTTGAAAAATTTAGATTTTTTTTTAAGATGTCTGTCAGGTTGTTAATCGTTGATTTCCCCTGCCAAACCTCAAGTGAATAACCCCAAGTCTGACTGGTTATGTAGCACCACCAGTTTCATATTTCTTTGTTTCTGATGTAGATAATTTCAGTGAAATAAAATGTAAGAGGGAACACATTTGTGGTGAACACAGGTAACTACGACCAAAGAAATGAAAACCTTTGGAACAAGACTTATAGAGGCATCCAAAGGGCAATTAGAATCCTTTAAAAATTCATTCAGATTTAGTGAAATGTTGCTGGCAGTCATTCATAAAAGTAATTGCCCTGTGCACATGAAAAATTTAAATGTGGTAATTTAGTAATGAATCTGTGCTGTCAGAAGGAATTTTATGGGTAATCAGACATTCCTGCAGGCATAGTAGTGACTGTAGAAAATTGAAAAATAACTTTGTGGAGGCAAGATTATCTGAAATAAGTGTTTTCTCTGGAAGCAAACAGAGAACCCTGTGATTTTCAGAAACATAGTACACTGTAAATCAACAAAGCAAACAAAGTAAATTGTGTCCTTTATTATTGATTCATATTATTCATTTTAATTAGTGGTCTTTGAGAAGTGAATAATTCTAGATTCCCAGGTATTCTGTATGCAGATGCATTATCCAGCCCCCATGAAGGGAAAGCAGGAACTGTCCATTACAGCTTGCAAATCATGTCAATTTTGAAAGGAGAAGCTTCGTTCTCCTTTCATTTTACTTGGATGAAACTGATGCCTGTATTGCAATTAGTTTTTATTTCCCCTGGAATAAGGGAGGGTATAATTGGCTACGAGTTGTTTCAGGGAATATTAGGGACAAGCAAATTTGAGACATTTTGGAAGTTTATTTGGAGCCATTAATGCATAAGGAAAGTCAATACAAACCAATTGCCACATTCATGGTAGCAGTTGACTCCTACTCTGGGTGGGTGTTAATGTTTTGAAAATGGATAAGAGCACTTGTAAGTATCTTTTACCTTAAATCTCTAGATCACTGTGGGGAGAAGATGTCATGATATTTGTCTCAGCTGTGTTACAGTGGTTGCTTTTGCTCTTCTCTATGTATTTCTGGGGGATTCTGAGACTGGGCAGCTGTTTGCAAAGAAAACTTTTCTGAAGATCAGCTCCAGTGAGGTTGCTGCTCCATTCACATACTCTTTTGCCAGAGCTGATTTGCCAGCTGATTTATTAATAAAGAATATTTATGGGGTTCTTCTCAAGTGTTAGCATATTAATGCAAGATTCACTTTAGTATTCTAATTTACAGATGGATTGTTTCAAAATGGGAATCTTGGATGCTATTTCAAGTATTAAAATAAATAGTATTATATCTCAATTTTACTTTTGTTGTTTATGCAGCTGGTATTCATTTTCCTGGTTTTTGTTGTTTACTGAGTTTACTGAATGCCAAAGGGGGTCAGCTCAACTCAAGTTTCTGGTTTGCTTTGCTTCATAATGTAGTGGAACAAAGTTTTCAAAAGAAAACAAAGATTTGGTTTTTGCAGAACTGAAAATCAGCCACATTTCTGTTGATCTACGGATTTTTTTTAAAAAACCTCTCTGTGCCCTCCTTATTTGCTGCAAAGCTTAAATAAGGATTTAGATCAACATGAGAGGTTCTTTTCAGTGCTGTGAGATGGAATGTAAACTCTTTTGGAAAATTTATGCCATAAAAAATCATTAGATGTAATTAGTAAAATAATATCTCTCATGAGAAATGGTAAGATGAAATAGATCAGCTGGCAAGGAGCAGCTATCTCTAATGTTAAAATTTTTCGATATTTTCTCCTTTTCCCATAGATCACTTTAGAAGACATATAACCACTTGGAAGGAGCCACAATATTAAGTTTATGGTCTTTTTCTGCACTCTGGAATGGGGCCCAGCTCTTTCGTTCTAGCTATCTGGTAAGTGACCCCACCCCAGACAAGAAAAGAAAGACGCTTCTGAGAGAAAAGCACCTTGAAGATAAATCCCTTTCTTCCCACGATGAGTTACCTAAATATTACTGCTGTAGTGTTTGGCTTTTTTAAGGTTTGCAGAGCTATAAAGCATTTGATCATCCCAGGGGTGAGGGAAGAGCTGAAGGACATCTCTTATTTTTGATGAAGCACTGAGGAGAAAGAACAGTATAACAGACTATTTATAGAGGCTGCTTGCCAAATCAAAGCCCAAGCTTTAATTACATCTGCGCACACTGCAGCCATGCTTAATAAAGATCTAAATGCAGCATCATCATTCTATTTGATTTGTTAGCATTTTGCATTTTTTTCTGCAAAGCTTGACACATGTTGATGTGATTGGCTATGAGTAAGGGCATGGATTGAGGCTGAAAATCAGTCAGTGATATGAACTTATTTAACAAAACTTTTTAAGAACTGTCATAGTTCTGCCTGCCTGTGAAGAGTTCACTGATGTTTAAATTGTTTTGTGTCCTAAGACTGCTATGATCAGACAGGAAGACTCAATACCTGAAGGAGCTAAGGAACGGGCAGAAGCTCTTTGGGGTGTATGGGAGCTGAAGGATTGCTCTTGGTGTATTCTATTGTGTCTGGAGTTTGATTTCGGTAGAGGGACAGCCTCAACATTTAGGCAGAATGATCAACACTAGCATTTTACAAAACCAGTTGAGCCTCATAAATAGCCTTGTCACTTCAACAGAGACAAGAAGGAAGTCCATCTGGGCTTGAATTCCTGTTTCTTTTAGATAGTCTTTATCTAGGTCATGGTTGAAGTTTTTGCTCAGAGCACTGCATGATGCTTGTTCTTTCTTGTCATTGCTGTTGGATTGGCAGAGACAGATTTTTCAGTTTCTAGCCCCCAAATCCTGCAAAACAGTAGTGCCCTTTAGGACATTTGTAAAGTCTGGCAGCAACATCTGGTCCTACTTTCAGTCCAAGTACAGTGAGTTTAATACAGAATTCCTTGCTATAGACTTAGACCTTTCAGTTTTTCACTCCATTCTGTCACTATTGCATTGCTTCATCGGGTGCCTCTTTGACCTCACACCTCACCTTCTTCCTCACTATTCATTTTGATCTGAAATATAGTAGACTAAAATACAGTGCCAATTATTGATGCATTACTGTACTGAAAATGACTTGTGGCTCCCTGGATGGCAGCACTTGCATCTGTGCTTATGGTACAAAAGCCAGTATGAAGGATGAGGTGGAAACTGTACATTACTGTCCTCTCTTGGACATTAGTGGCTAAATGGGGATCTCGAGGAGTCACAGACCCCTGAAGTAAGTCGCCACTTAGGACTCCAGTCAATACCTGAATTTAAGTGGTCTGCAGACTCCCTTGCTTTGAGAAGCTGGGTGATAGCAGTGTGCTCTTTTACAGCAGAAATTTGCACTTTCTGTCCACGCATGTTTGCTCTTCAGTCACTGTCATCTGAAATGCATTACCAAGGGTGCTGGCATTCTTAAAGCTCATCGAGGTCTGTATCCTGATTTTTGTGAGCAAATAAGCAATGCAGTTTTCAAGCCCAATTGGGAATGAAAACCTATTTCTGGAACAAGGGCCAAATGAATACTGTTCGGTATTGAAGCTGGTTTGTGTTCTTTTCCTCAGAGAAACACATCTGTTCCGGGTTGGGAATTTTTTTCCTCTGTTGGCACATTTATTTGTTTATGTTGCATAGGGAACTGAGTATGCTATAAAGCTAAATCTTTCCTACCAAGCAGCAGCTCTGGCTCAGCTTTGGTGGTTATTTAAAATCTCAGAAGAGAATCATCAGCTGCTCCACTTGTACATTCAAACACACAGGGTGATATGCTAATTGGGCTTTCATTAGTGCCTGACTGACGTCACCAACAGAGTAGAAAGAAAGGGGGCTAAGCAGATGAAGTACTTTTCCACTGTTGAGCTGGTACTGACGCAGCTATGTACTAGAGCGCTGCTTTTTTTTTTCTTTTTTTAAAATTTTATTTGGAGCAGTTCTAATTTTCTGTGTGACTGCATCTGTGCACTGCAGCATTCAAATATTGCCCTAGTGAATTAAGCTCAGAGCTGAGGTTTTTATGAAAAAGGGAAAGGCAGCAGAGACTGTGCAATTTCTCCTTTTTTTTTTTTTTTTTTCCTTATTACTGTCTGGGATAGATTCAATTAGGTTAGGCAAGTAAAATTTCATGATGCGACTCATCTGTGCTGTTCACATATAAGTACATATCTGCATATATAGCCAGTCTGTCTCCTCTGAGAAACGTAGATACTGTGGGTAATAAACAGCTGCATGTCGTTTAATGAACAAGTAAGAGACACAGATTCTTTTTTCTGGAAGGGTGTCCACTGTGTGAGCTCAAGCATAAATTGTAGCAGAATTGAAACAGAATCTGTTCTTTTTTCAGAGCTGCCAGCAGAAACTTTTAAAACAGAAGTTTTTACATGGATATAGCAAGTAGCTTTAGCAATTGAGTACATGAAGGGTCTACATTGCACCATAGAGTACAATATTGTATCAGAAGTCCACAGAGCTGTATTCCCTTCTTATTTTCACCTCTAGAGGTGAAATACTTCGTCTCTTTATGCCTCAGTTGCCTGGTCATTTGTACAAGAGAGATAATATCCTTCTTTATAAAATATTTTCCCATGACAAGTCTGAGATGAGCTAAGTCTGTATCTTCAGAAATTAAAAAATTCAAAATGTATTTTGGTCACGATAATGACTGGACATAGCCTGAGAAGGAGCAGACTTGCTTGATAGGAAACCATTTTTACTCAACACTAAATGAAATAAGTTGATTCGGGAATTAATTAAATACAATTGCTATTACAATTGAATGGTTGTGAGCTGAAGAAATATTTTTGTCTTGTAATAACTCAAATGTAATAAAAAGGATAAAGGCAGAAGGGAACTCTGATGTTGAAAGGGCTGTAGCAATACTATTAGAATTGTTTTTTTAAAATCAGAAATGGAGAGTGCAGAAGTACTTATTGCTTTAACTTCACCAAAAATTAATGACAGCAGGGACCTTGTTAAACTGGGGCACGTATTTCAGTGACTAGAAATCTATTGTAATTGCATTTACAGATATATAATCTTGGGCTTTAGTCCATATGTCTGTCTTAAAGAGAGCTATTAATGCTGTTGGTTTGCATCCAGATTGCAGGCAAAGATACTTAACTAAACATTTGCTTTTTGCTTCTGTCATTAGCTGGGGTGCATAGACAAAATGACTGAGGCTATCTAGTTCCTTACTTCAATTAATAGACCTCTCTTGCTTCTCAGCTATAAAAATCTGACAAGACAGGATGAAATATTATTCCAAAACCCATCAATGGGATGAACAAGTGAAATCCATCATGAATTTAAATGGAGCCATGTATTAGAACCTCGTGCCTTTCATTTGACCACAGTTGGTTTTTTTTTTCTTGTGTAATGTTTATATATTTTTTAAATGTGAGGACAACGACAATTTCAAGGAATTGCTGAATTCTTTGCATGAACTCCTGTTACAGTTCCTTTACTTCTTGTCCATCTTGCTGGGAAAGGGCTAGGTAGGGTCTCTGTTGAGCAAACATGTACAGTGGCAATGCAATTTATAACCCCTCTGCTCTTCCAAGCACAATGAAATCCTCAGGTAATAGCTGAAGAAACTGAACTCAGGGACTCCGCTATAGTTATGCACAACAGTAACAGCCGACAGTCGGCTTGTAGGAACCGCGTTTGCTCCATTTCTGCCTAGGAGTTGTTCATGAGTTGCTTAATGATTGAGATCGTCAGGGTACTTCAAGTCCAAGGAGTGGTGATTGTAAATATATACTGTTTTTGAGGACTCTAGTTTCAATTGCCTGGGACCTGTGAAGGTAAACACTGCTCTAGAACTGAAATATGTGGAAATAGAAATAGATGTGGGGGAAATCAATCCCATCCAGCAGTGATGTAATTTACTCTTGATAAATTAAGTTCTTCACAGGGAAAGCAAAAATTGCTTTTAATGAAGACAACCTCACTTAATAATTTCTTTTAAAAGTAGTAATTGCTGTCAAAAATGAGTGGGTGGTTGTGGCCTAGAAACCTCTTGTTTTTCCACCAGGTGGAACTAAAAAAATCTGTCCAGGCAGGGGCAGGGGAGTGACAATGGGTGCTCCCTGATCTCCTAACCTAGGGTCCTGCAGTACAGTTAATACAAGGATTTACTGCAACCCGCTCCCACATGTAACCCTCACCATACCTCTCTCTGCTCAGGTGTGAGGATCACCAGGCTGTGCTCTCACAGGAGTGCTGCAGGCACATGGAGGCTATAGGTTCATAGTGCATGTTCACCTTACTGTGCTTTAGTCCATCAACATTTCTGTTTCAGGTTTTTTTTTTTTTTTCAACTGCTATAAGCAGCAAAATTTGCTGAGGGAAGAGGCATGGGAGGTGCTTTTAGTACAACACAGGAGCAGTGCTGTGTTGGTGGCACCAAGCCTTGCTTGAGAGCATTGGAAATGTACCTTTGAAAGTACCTTTAAAGGTAGTTTATAGAGATCTTGGTCTTTTGAGGTGTGCTGTGTCTACTCTTAGGTGACAGCAAACATCAGTGGCTGTCCTGTTGATGGCACAAAATGAAAGCCATCTGCCCCAAGACAAGCGCCACTACTTTCTTTTTAAATTGAACCTACTACTAATTCTTCATACCCAAGGGTATGGCTGTCCTTGTGTCCTCTTCTGGATGAGTGATCCCAAAGGCTGACACCTGAGTGTGAACACACATCAGGAAGAGTTGATTTAAAATAACATTAAATAATGATGGGAAAGGAAGGCAAAGGCAATTACACCAAACACCCAGATATTTAACTTCTTTAGCTCCTTTTTTCCCTTTAAAATATAAACAGCTGTTTACTTGTATTTACCTTGCTTTTCTCAAGATGTTTTTTTTATTTTAAATCAGTGGTGTCATGACTGTTGGTTACAGCAGGTGGCTGTTACAGTGGAGTTTTTAAAGCCTTTGGTTTTTACATTTTTCAGGGTTAAAATGAAGTGGAGATAAAGATTTAATTGGAAAAAAAAAAGAGTTATTCTAACTGAAATTACTTGGTAAAGTAATTTTGACAAATGCTCATTAGTGAATAAAATAACGTGAATGGCTTAAACGCTACAGATAAGGAAACATAACAAGGAAGCAAGCAGCTTATGTACATTTATAGGAGATTTCATTGAGTATTATCAGGACTGGAGTAACAGCAGGACTTAATTCACCTATGCTGGAGGTGAATTAAAGCAGCTGAATTAGGTTCTGACTCCTAAACCCCAGACTCTGGATGCCTAGAGCACATGGCTTGTTTAGAGATTTTGTTCTAGAAGAAATTCTTTTCCTCTCAAAAAATTTTGTTGCTTCTAGCAGGAGAACTTGAACATTTTTATTGAGCAATCAAAAAGATGGCTTAATCAGCCTTAACAGAGATTGAGTGGGATAAATTACATGGCTGAATGATGCCACAAAAGGAAGCAACACACAGTTGGAGGAGGTGAGGGAGGAAGAGGCAGATTAGGGAGCCTGTGGGGATGATCAGAGCTGTGATATGGTGGGAGCTGGGCCAGCAGGAAGTTTCAGGGCAAAGAAGAAGGGTGATGTTGTTATTGCTTAGAGATAGGTGGCAAATCAGAATAAAACTTTTATTTAAACAATAAGCTGATACTGGGAAAAAAAAAAGCTGTGTGGGATTTGTTGTTGTTATTTTTGTTTGTTTGTTTGTTTTCCCCTAGGCTTCATTAAAAAAAAAATCTTAGCCGTAATCAGGCAGATGATACAGTGAGAATGGATAACAGCTCAGGTTAAATTAGGTAAATAACAAGCTCGAGGAGTCAAAGAATTTGAAGACAATGGCTGACTTGGTTAAGAGCCAGCAGGGATGTCTTCTCAAAGATGGTGAAGGATGGATATGATTCCAGAGGGGGTGACATTTGAAATAGCTCTGAAAATGGAGGCAATGGGCTGGGGGAAAAAGTGGTTTTTAGAACAGTAGGATGTAAAGTTTTAAAAAACCCATCTTGAATACGTTGAAGTGTTAATAAACAGCCAACAGCAGGTTGCAGACTGTGTCAATAAGGAAGAGGCAACTTGTATCTTCACTATAGGAGAGCTTCTTGATGCTGTTTTGAATGACATGCTCACAAACAGTATAAAGACACAGAGAGTGACAGGAAGTGACCACAGCATAATGGGAATAGTCTTGAAGGGTAGCTATTTGTGAGTTTCTGTCAAAGGTGTAGGATTCAATATGTGGAATTGCTTGGAAGGGTGTGGTGGGTCCAGTTCATGTTGTTACTTAAGGCAGTAATTTGTGCAAGGAACTAGAAAATGTGTGTATTGCATTTCTAGGCCATGCCCAGCTGGAAAGGCTGTAAGCATTTGGATGAAAGGATTAACATTCAAAAGAATCTTGACAATTAGAAGAACTCATTTGAATTAAACGGGATTCAGTTCAAGGACAGGCGCAGAGTCCTGTGATCAGGTATACATTATTTGTGAGATTAAAAGGTGAATGAACAGCCAGCTGGCAGTCTCTCAAGAAAGAATGTGGGGTTATAGTGGATAACAAGCAACAACCAGTTGAGGCTACCACAGTGGTGCAAGGAAACATAACAAGACCATACCATGCAAAACATAGGAATAAACCTTTGTGCAGTGTTTGGCACTGATACAGCCACAGCTGGAACATTTTGGCTTGTTCCGAGTCCCACATGGAGACTTGGAGTGAATAGAGATCAAACTTCTGGAGAACAGAGGCAGAGAGGAAAGGTTGGAAGAATTAAGCTGTTTAATCCAGAAACGAGGTAACTGCAGAGCTGTGAGAGATTGTAAAATAAAATAAAAGAGCTCTCTCAAAGAAGGACGTAATCTCCATGTGTGGTACAGATAGCACAAGAAGTAGTAGACTTAAACTCCACTGGAGGACATCTGTATTAGACTGTGGGAAAGGCTTTCTATTAGCAGGGCTGCATAAGTTACTGACACAGTTTTTTAAGAACAGGGTAAAAAATTTTCTGAGAAAATGTCAGTGGGTTACTGTTGCTATTGGAGTGGCACAGAGAATGAGTAAGACAGCCCTGTATACACTTTCCAAATTTGTTTTATGTAGGTGTCTTATAAAAAAGTCGTAGATATCTGTCTGGGCACCATAGGCACATGGGAACACTCAGTTCTCCTGTTTTATTTGGGTCAAAAAAGCAGGAGTGACCAGTAAAGGATAAACACCTGCTTGTCCCTAAGCTGACAGGAGATGTTCAATCTTCCTGCAAAACTTAATGTAACAATGGAGTGGTAAGGAAAAGGAGAGTATGGGACTTTCTCCAGTCGAGAGCTGGACTGTACAAGAGCCAAGTGATTCTCCCAGTCTGTGGTGGTATAGTTATGGCTGGTTTTTTAAGAAACGGAATCTTCAGTTGAGGTGGTGCTTTGCAGAGTTAACTCCAAATCTCTGCAGTGCACTGTGCATGGTGTGTGACAAAACGAGCCAAAAGTGAATGCCCAATATGCATTATGGGAAACTTCAGGTAAAAAAACATGCCTCTCTGCTGGACTGCTAGTTCCTCTAAAGGTAGGGTCTTCTGCTTGAAATCACAGAAAATCCCAAATGGACTTTAACGAAGTACTATTTTGTAAAACACAAAGTGTTGTATAATTATGCAATAGATATCACCTTGATTGTGATTACAGGAATCAAAATAAGATTCTCATCAAATAGTTCCTTATCATCCTGGTAAGTGTGATGACAACAATTGTAAAGCACTGACCAATATAAATAGTAATCTAACTGATTATAGTGACATGTTCTAGAGTGACTATACCTTTTTTTTTTTCCAGACGATATGTTATGCTCTGTATCTGTATAGTGAAAATTGTATCTAATGTGAAAGAGAATAGTTGGGAATGGCAGCCTTGTGTATCACTAGACCCTACCAGTAGCTTGCTGTTTGTTATGTGTGCTTTGGAAAGCTGTTTTTTGCCTTTGGAAAACTGAGGTATAAATGGTAGAACTGATATATTTATAACTAGGTGGAAGTTGAGTATATTAAGTAATTTGAATAGTCTGAGAAACCTGGTTTAAAAGTGCCACAATAAAACATAGACAATCTGCAGAAGCCAGTTTTCCTGGTTCATGGTGTAGCATCATCATACTTTGCTTTTTCTATATCCTGTGTCCTGTGCCCCAGGGAGAAGAAAAATGACAGTAGGTGTTGATTTCAACTTAAAAAAATTGAATCTTACTGTGTTTCTTCAGATAGGATAATCACCTTGGATGAGTCTGTTGTATTTCATACTGACTTGCTAACAGAAAACAAGCCTTAAAATCATAAAGCAAGGCAATGAAGGGTGAGGAGTTTTTCCTGTTTGTTTTTAATCTATTATTTTATTTATGAAAAAAAAGCAAGCCTCAGTGCTAAAAATATTGCTAGATAGCCATTTTACATCTCAGTCAATCAATCTAAAGAATTACTTAGTTTTCAGTGCCATTGAGAAAGCAGTATGGAAACTGCGGGACTCTAGTTTGTTTTGGAGGATGTCTCTATAAGAGCGAATCTGTAAGTGCATGAAAATCAGGGACATGGGGAGAGTTTGCATTTGGTTCCTACTAGAAAGAATTTTGTACCTTGTTAGTATTACTCTGATCAAGGAGGATATGCTGTAAAATAAACTTTTCTTACAGTATTTCAGGAAATTTGCCTCTGGCATGGTAAGTCAATGGAAGATGTACCTCTGGATTTATCAGAGTGCTACTTATAAATAGGATATGAAGGACAGAGAATTCATGGGGAAAAGGGGAGTATAGGGATATGAAAAAACACCCACCCCATTTTATGAGCCCTCAAACTGTCATTCATAGTTTGCACTCAGTTATGCCTGTATGCACTCATCATTTTCCATGCTATTTCATGTGTCTGTATGACACAAATGGCACAGTGTCAGGAAACAGATAGTTGTCTTTGTTAAATGCTATGTGTAGGAACTACTGTGTCTCAAGTGAGTGAGAAACAGAACTATCTTATCTTTACATATGCTTTCATTGATCTTTCTTTGTATTTAAAAGGCAGCCTATGCTATCACAGTGAGATAGAAGAGCAGCTAATTGCACATGTCTTCAAGTGCAATTGGAAATACTAACTGAACAGGGCTATTTCAAATAAAATGCAACAAAGGATTTGAAATTTGAGAGGTGAAAAAGATGCAGTGGGGTCTGTTCCAAAATGGATGGCTTAAAAGTGGTTAGAAGCTGTGACTGGAGCTCTGGAGATCTGGCTTTGAGTCCTGGTTGTACTGCACACTGTCTGCAGGCAAATCACTTCCTAAACCTGCTCATACCTTTCACCCTTCATTTTGACTTTATGCACCTCAGCATAGGGACTAAGTCCCAGTGTGAGGCCTTTGGTGTGGAGCACAGTGGGAGCTCTTCTCATCTGAGGCCTCTGAGTGCAAAAGTAGTTTGGAGGATAAATGATGACAATAATCAGAGTACCTGGACTTCATTCAAGAACTTGTCCAACTGAGTGAGTGTATGGGGCTATTTGGAAAGATGATGTGGAAAATAATTTTCCAGTGAAAGAGACTTATGTTTATCCTGTGCAATCTAACTAAGCAGTAAGAAGATAGTACTATCTGAAAGAACCTTGTAAAGTTTGGAGGATGGTATTCAATTTGGATGCAAATTGAGATGCTTAGATATTTCTGTTTCCTGTCCCTGTCAGATGCGGTGTTCTGGTTTGACTGCATATATAATTTTAGTCTGCATTCACACAACAGCGTGGCTGGTGAAGGATCCATGCTGTAACTAGATCTCTGTGGAATGTTTTATGATTGTAAATTATTTTCAGAAATCTCATCTGATAGTGTTTTTTTTTTTTTGTTCTCCCTATAATGCAAGTAAATGAGCAGATAAACAGAACTGGAGTGCTAGAATTCACAGAAACACAGAATCTCAAGGGCTGGAAGGGACCTCAAAAGATCATCCAGTCCAACCCCTCTGCCAGAGCAGGACGACCTAGAGTAGGTCACACAGGAACTCATCCAGGTGGGTTTTGAATGTTTCCAGAGGAGACTCAACAACCCATCTGGGCAGCCCATTCCAGTGCTCCATCGCCTCACAGTGAAGAGAATAGAACCTCTTGTGTTCCGACTTAATTAATCCACATATTGATAGTGCAAATGTAACCTATCCTGACATGCAGAAGGATACAAACCCTTTTTTTCCTGCTTCTTGTATCTAGAAAGTGTTTTTGAGGTACACCCTGCACACTTAATATGTAGACTGGTGGGTAATACACTGACTTTCCACAATACCGGCATATAGAGAACACTTCCTTTGCCACATGGCTACTTCTCAGGCATATTTGGTTTGCAGAGATCTCATTCTCTCTCACTCTAACATGACCTGTTCACAGTATTAAGCTCATGCTGGATTTAGTCATCAGGCCAAGACCAAGCTATTTCAGCACCAGAGACTAAAGATAATAAGGAAGAGAGTGGTGCTGAAAACATCAGTTTTAACTCCAGGAGGTAGAGACATGCTTGTATTTTCTGTGCAGCAAGACACTTTATTGTTTAGATACATCAGGCAGCCTAAGAAAGTACAAGATTTCTAATTACAGGCTAATAGTAGTGTAGTCTTTGTCCATAAATCATCTGTGCTCTCACTCAAATAACTATTTTTTTTTTAAATAAGGAGTTAATATTAGTATAGAAATATTACATCTGTCTGTATGGATTATTAAGTTCTTCAGGTATTATTTTGAGACTCTAGCTTGGTTAGCTTGAAGTTGTCACACAAGGTTTATCAAGGAGAGGCTGATATATCTATATTTTTAGTGTCTCTTGTTTGTTTGGAGTCAGTGTTATGACTTGATATTGCCCAATCTAATTCCTAGATAAAATTAAAGAAGTTATTTCAATGAGAGCCTGTAAGATTAGCTAATGTAGAGAGACTCTCTGCTCACTCTTCTCTTGTTTAAAAAAGAAGTTCTTGATAAAATGTGTGGGAATATTTTTAAAATGCTCATGCTCTGACACTGTTGGAAATGGTGATGACTCTATGTTGATGTTGATGACAAATGATAGTAGCCTACTCTTGGATGATAATTGAAATTAAAAAGGGGCTACAGTGGTCCTTTGAGTCCTTTGGACGTAACAGATCACTATTTTATGAAGAAATTAGTGAAGGCCCTAATCCAAACTGTAACTAAACTGTCCAAAAAGGTCTGAGGCTTTGTAATGTATCTGTGGCTTGTAAGGTTTCCTACATCCCCATTTTTTGTTATTCTGGGACCAAACAATAGAGGATGCTGTAATCACAATCTCTTTCTATTACTGCTACTTAGGCTAGCACCTTGTAGTCCTCTAAACGTGCAGGAATTTACAGCATGTCCATATTTGCATCTTCCATGTTGATTGGTGAGGTTTGTATAGATTTATGAGTAGCAATAGAGTTATTTAAAATTCCACACTGTCAATATGTGATAACATTTATTTGGCTGATTATCTAATTAAATGAATTTATGTGGATTACAGACAAATTACTTTATGAGGCTACAAGGAGATGGCTAGTTAAACCTAAATTGTACCACAAGCTTAGTAGTATGTTATGAGCTCCTCTGTGAAATCTAGCCACAGGTTAAGACTTAAAAAGTAGTTTCAAGAGCAGCTGGATTCTTCTAGCAATTGTAACTGCAGAATAGTTTGCCCTTTAAAAATCTCTCCTTGTTTAGGCATCCAGCTAGGAATTTGAGACTGTACAGTTGGGAAAACATTTATGAAAATAGTAAATATTTCAGAAAATTAAGAAATGTTAATTTCTTAATGGTAAAAATTGTAAAAAAGAGTAGAGCTTGGGGTCAAAGAAGGCTCAAGAAAACAGGGAAAAGAGGGATACAAACTGTTTAACGAGCCAAGAGTGACCAGTGCTTTTAAAAGCACTCTAGATTTTAAATCTAGAAATCTTAAAACCAAACTATAATGAATAGCAATATATCCAGGTTTTAACTATATTTTCTGTGTTTTTAGTGATAAAATGTGTGTACTATTGATTAAATGGATGTAGCTGCAGCTAAATGATGAGTCCAGTGAAGTAATATTTTATTTTTATCATGGATGTGACAAATTGGTCCAAAGCATATTTCTCCTCCCTGTCCCTGGAGAACTGTGTTATATACACATGTTCTTTTTCCCAAGCATGCTCTGACAGACACTTTTTATTCAGTATGGGCACCTTTTCACAATGTTTTTATCTCTTGGCAGGATCAGTTTCATTAGTGTATCAGATTGGGGAAAATCGTGATGCTGAAAAAAATTATCAACAGAAAACCAAATTTGCAGTAAGATTAAGGGCTTGAGAAGCACTGCTGTTTACTTTACTGATAGCCAAAAATCTTTTAATTCTCAGATTTTAAACAAGGTAAGTATGTTAAAGCTGCACCTGCTTCAGAAGATTATTTTTTTTCCACCATGTGAACTAGAAACATAATTTCCTGGGGCTGAAAACTGAAGTAGTCTTATTATCAACAACTTACATTTCATTATTGCATATTTATACTTTGACCCAATTTGCTATCTTATCAGAACAGCTGAAGGGCTAGTGTAACGCAAGCACACAGTTTCATCTGAAACTATGGCTCAAGATATTTTTAACTTCATAATCTGATCACCAGAAAATCAGTCTGGTCACTGATGGACTCTGGTGTGTCAGAAATGGCTGAGGGAGATGCTGCTACCCACAGTGCTTTTGGTTGTTTGCACAACTCATATGGTTTGTTCAGTTGTACATCTCAGGTTTGGCCCTGCCTGCTACTGAGAGGGCAGGTAGCTAAAACGAGAATTGCAGATACATGTCATGTATTAGGTTTTGTTGATGGGGAAATCTGGAAAAACATTCCAGAATGTGACCTATCAATTTATCACCTTAATTTTTCATTGTCAGCTTGAGGCATCTCAGTTCTGTGAGCCACCTAGAGTATGGACCAAGATTGAATACATGTCCTTTTCTCATGGTTTCGCAAGCTCTATTGTGGCTTTTTAATTAAATACTTCATTTATAACACTGAAAAATAATGATAAAAACAGAAAATAGGTTCCCTGGGGGGGTCTTTCTGCTGCTGCCAAATGCTCTGTAAGCCATCACTAGGAGTGGAGTGCCAGGGTAATATATGGAGCTAATAGATCATCATGATGAGGTGGAGCTGGAAAAGAGAGGATGGGTTTTTAAGAATATCTGTCTTACTACATTCCAATTTCTAAGTTAATTTCTTTGTGAGGACCTGGCCAGTATGGTCAGATATATACAAGGAAATTAGGAGAACAAAATATTTCAATTCATTCAGTTAATTAGCATGATAAGTTCAAGTGCAAATTTTTCCTCAGCTATAGAGATGGCTTAGGATCCTTTAGCTCCATTCACTGCAGTGGTAAATGAACTCAGTTTTATGGACTTACATCATTGCACATCATTTTAAGCTCATAATAATGTGACTTATGAAAATGGTACATAAACTCCTAAGTGCTTATGAAAGTTTGATGATAATTCTCAGTGAAAGTCAACAGAACTTAGAATTTCAAATGGCAAAGTAACTTCTGAAAATTATACGTTACTACTTCATGTATTCAGGAAGCTGCATCTTATTTGTCAACCTGGTTTCACACTAAGTAGATCAGAAGTTTTTTGTCTTGGAGGACTAGTAATACCAGCCTGTTGCCAGGTTTCACACATGAAGATGAAATGTGAACACCTAGTCAAAATTTGCTTTTTATTTTCAATGAAGTCTTCTTTTAGTCAAAGTAATAAAGCCCAGTTTGGCCATGTATTTTCTCAGATCCCAATAGGCCTCTGTCAACCATCAGAAATTTCCCAGGAATCACAGCACTCCTTTATCATTACGATTGTAATCAAATGTAAACCGTAATGTCAATTATGGCTTTAAAGACCAGCTGCAGACCACTTCTCATTACATCATGTGAGTCCGTTCTCAATTGTTTTGGCTGAGATTTTGTGGCTGTTTCTGAAAGAAGAGCTTTCTTCATTTGTGTGCACCAGAGAGTGCCAAATGAAACACAGAGATTACAGGAGGAGAGTCTTTAAGTGCACACATATGGAGAAGATTTTCTGGGCAAATGTTACTGATGCTGACGCTATGGTATGGTGGAAACCCACGGGAAGAAGGCTTCCAATAAGCAAATAATATAAAATACTTCTCTTGTTATTTATAGCAGGATTAATCAGTAAGGAGCCTTCAAATTGAGGGTGCCCTTTCCATGAGCTTTGAACCCAAATCCTGGAGCCTTAGCAAACCTCACTGCAGGCAATGCCAACTTTAAAGCATGAATATGTCTACACAATAGATAATATTAACTGATTAATTTAAGCTCATAAAACAATAGTCCTGTAACTGAAAAACTTGTCATGGTTGATTTTTGAAGGTTACTTTCTGCTATGGCAACAGAGAATCCTTTCTTGCGAAAGGAAGGATCATAACTGAATGAACGTGGAGAATACACAGAGACAAAAAGAAACTGCTCTGGTATTTGCTGAAGGTGCCAGCAATCCCTTTAAAGAACACACAAGATGAGCCCTTCTTCCCCATTTTATCTAACTGGTTTGTCTCTCTGTTTCCACTTGGCTTTTTCTGTGGAGGTTGAGCTATTGCTCAAGATAAACCTGAAATAACCTGTTAACCCAAAGTAATTGAAGTATTTCTAAAGCAAGTGGATATATTGTGTCTACTGTTCTTGGTAAAATACAGGGAAAATCTGAAACCAAGGTATTTTGTCCTGTCAGGTTGGGGTGAGTTGAATGAGACTGCTGCCCACTGAGGCGCTAGAGCTTTATTGATTCCTCTTTGTGTGCATGCATGGGATTTATGTACAGGGGATTTCTTCAGGTGCTTTGCTCAGACTTGTCTTTGGATAGTTTGACTATTTATAGTAATACAGTCCTAGCTTGAAAGATATGAGAAAAAAAGAGAAGATGATGTCATGGCCTCACCTGGATCAGATCCCAGACACAACCCATCAATAGTTGGGACACAGAGGCAGAGAAAACAATGTTAGGCTCTCTGGTGCTGAATAATATCTCTTTATGGTGATCACATGCATGCCCAGAAAAGGTCTATATCGAAATGATTACTATATATCATTTTGAAACAGTGCAAACAACACATTTTCCATATATCTGCCATCTGATCTGACTACTCAGTTAAGGCCAAGTGACAATCTTGCATTTGTTAGGTACAATTTCCTATGTGAAAGCTGGTACATAACCTAAACCCTATATTAAACTTCACTGGTAAAAGCATTATTCCTCTGGCAATTTATAGCAGATGATGGCTTCACAATGTTGGGACTCTATTTACAGTGTGTTATTCTGTATTACCTGCTGCCAGCCATCTGTAAAGTGCACTGCAGCTTGTTATCACCTGCTTGTGAGCATTAAAAAGACGGATGGACCAGATTCTCCTTTACAGAAAGCCCCTTTATGTCACCCAGACTGGTTTAAAGGGACTGTGAACTGCAAAGTAATGTAAGTTTTGCATTTTTTAAGGGGCCTTGACTTAAATGAAGTCATTGGGAATCTGGTCATGTTCAGCTGCTAGGTGGACAATGGACCTCTAAAGGATATGAACAGCAATTCATTGGTCTTTCCACTGCTATGAATGCTAGTCCTTAAATTCATAATCTCTCCGTGATGCATCTTGCCTGCTGTGCAGATGAGGAACACAGTACTTGGAGGAAATAGGTTATTTCCCTGCAGCATGGAGCAGAACCTGGGTCCTATCTCCAGAACCAAGCAGAAAGACTTAAGTCCTGGACTTAATCACCTGAGAATGCTGCTTCTGTGTGTCTGTCTCTTACTTTTGGCACCTACATGCACTAAGGGAAAATTCTTCAGCAGATAACTGTTTGTTTTTCTGTTAGTTACTTCTTCATCTCTTTTATTAGGTTATCTTTGCATTGCCAAATTTTAGCACTCATTGTTCATTGCTCTCATATCCCTCAGCTGCAGGAAAGTAAATCATCGCTACTGAGACAAGGAGATTGTAAATGAAATGTATCATCACAGCATTAATTTGTCTGGAGATTGTTATATACCTTGGTGACTGTGTTTCCTTGGGGATGACAGCAGTATAAGTGGTGTAAAATCATCTGTAGTTAACCATGCACCTATAGGAAGACTCCCCTGTGATTCTGCTGATAGATGATAGTGTGTTCTGCAACACTTCACACAGAGACCACAGTCAGAGGGCCTGGGGATATTAATGTGAGCTTTTTTGTTGTTTGTTTACAAGAAGCTGCCAGATCTGAAGTGTCTCAGGTTGGAAGTCGCTCGCCCTGGTTGGCACCCTTGCTGAGGAGTGCTTCCAAAACCGCCTTGCTTGTGTGTCACATTTCTGCTCTTCCCTGTCTGGGATCTTAAGTGTCCTGTGTTACAGCTCTGCTGTCCAGTGTAAAGGACTGGGAGTATGGGTAAGGAGAAGGGCAGAGGGCAGGGCAAACCAGTGGAGTGCACAGAATGAAGTGCTGGGACTAGAGAGCACAAGGTCATCTGCTATTTTTCCTTGTTGCACTTGGAATGCTCTAATTAGTAGGTTTATTATCTCTGTGTACTCAAAACCAAAGAGAAGCTGGAGAATATCTTCCTGGAAACAGTCCTTTTTTTGAAATACTCTTTTGCAGTGTTGCCTGTGGTGAACTCTTAAAATAAAGAGCATGAAAGAATGAAACTTTTCACAACACTCATTTGGGGATACCTGTATCTCTGCAGCATTTGAAGAGACAAATCAAATGTTTGCAATGATTGGGAAAGGAACAGAGAACAAAATTGAAAATCACTGTGCCACTACATAGATCTATGATTCACACACCCCCTGATCGCTGTGTGCTGTTTCCTTCATTTCTAAAGGATATATTAAAGCTGGAAAAAGTTCAGAGAAGGGCAGCAAGTATGAAAGTGTTACCATAGATGTGGAATGGCTTCTGTGTGACGAGTGACTCAGAAAACTCTTTTCAGCTTGTAAGAGGGGAGAGGTGAATACACAACGTTTGTATCCCTGGAGCATCCAGGTAAGCTGCCTGTTCTCTGACGGCCATACATGAAGCCAGAATGTGCCAGCCCTGGATGAAGTCGGTGACTTAGAATCATAGAATAGTAGGGTTGGAAGGGACCTCCAGGGATCATCTAGTCCAACCCCTCTGCAAAAGCAGGTTCACCTAGGTCAGGTCACATAGGAACATGTCCATGCAGGTCTTGAAGACCTCCAAGAAAGAAGACTTCACACCCTCCCTGGGCAGCTTGTGCCAGGGCTCCCTCACCTGAACAGTGAAATAGTTTTTTCATAGATTTAAGTGGAACTTTTTGTGTTCCAGCTTCAACCCATTACCCCTTGTCCTGTTGCTAGCTACAATAGAAAAAAGGGATGCCCCAACCTCCTGACACCCACCATTTAGATATTTGTAAATGTTAATAAGATCTCCTCTCAGTCTCCTCTTTTCTAGACTAAACAGCCCCAGTTCTCACAGCCTTTCCTCGTATGACCACTTTGTTTCATCTCTGCATCTAAGATGCCATGGGAAACCCTGAAGTCCAGCTTAGGTGCTGTAGTGTTTCAAGTACAGTTCATATTTTGGCAGAACTTATGTCCTCCTACTGTTATAAATTGTTCATTTGTGCTCAAAAATAGACAGAGTTTATGAATATGAATTGTAGAGATGTCTGGAGGCAACATGACCATTTGTTTTTTTTTCCCTCTGCCAGTTCTTTTCCTTTTAAATTGTGCTGGTAAGTCCCCACAAGCAACTATATCTGTGTGTGGCTACTGAAAACAAAAGGTAGGACCAGCGAGGTGGAACATAAGGTCAATGGAGACAGAGATATTTTATGTTCGTCTTACAGATATTATGGCCTCTGTTTCACAAGGGAGATTAATTGATGTTGTAAGCAGCAGTGAGCTCCTCATTGCATTCTATTACCAGTCCTTCACAGCAAAGGTTTTCTTGCTTGTTTCTCTTTTTATTATTATCATCCATATTTTTCAGCATATCATTTGGGATGTTTGACTCTCCAAAGGTTTGTGACTGCTTTTGCAGCATGGCCTGTCTCTCAGAATTGCTGATATGCAGCAGCTGCTCTTGACTTCAGTGAAAAGTTTTGTTGCCTGTCATTTCTAAAAATGATGCTACACTACAGAAGTTATGATGCCTTCTGTCACTGCAACACGCTCCATTTACTAAACCTGCATCTGATGGCCATTGCTTCAGTGGTCTGATTGTGGGGTGCTGGTCTTGAATCTATTCAGGTATGTGTTACAAGCCTGAGAAATGTATCTGGAATTTCCCTTACTTTTCAAGATACCTCTGTATTCTGGAGAAAGTAAGAGTGGAGGGCTCTGTACAAGTAAATTACGTGGGAAGGGATGCATGCTGTCCCCTGTAGGAGCAGTTTGCTGTGGAGTGCTGCATAGCTTGTGTAGATAGGGAAATCCAGCTCTCTTAGTCCACAGCCTTTGGGACAGTTGTAGCAAAGATATGGTCACTGCCAGGATCCATCGCAGGGGTCAATGATATGCTTGGATATCCCTCCACTCCACCATGGTCAAGTAACCAGAGAATCATCTCAGAGAGCAGAGTCCAATGAGCCAGGTAGCTGGCTGCAGTGTTGTCCTGTTGATCCCTGTTGGTCAGAGTTTAGGAGCACACATGCACGACACATTCTCAGTGTCCTTTTTTTTTTTTTGCTTTTCACAGAACAACTGTCTCTCCTTCTGTCTGCAGCAAATAGATATTGCTCTGATTAATAAACATCCAGTGAAGCCATCTGAACATTTAGGGGGAAAATCTTTTTCCCTTTCCACTCCCCCATCTGCATCCCTGCTGCTTAACAGCTCCACTGAGCTGCATCCTGTCTTTCCGCTTCCCCATGTGTCTGTAAGAGATCTCTCTGGATAGCTGCAAGCTCCTCTCTCTCTTACCGTATGAATAAAACATCTTGGTCTTACGTCACAATAAACCTGCCTCCCTGTGCTTTTCAAACCTTTGACTTGTTTATTTGTTTATCTACGGCATGTGGCAATAATATAATTTAATGGTACATTAAAGGTGGATGTTATGAAGTGAAAAATGTGTGGGACTTTTTTCTCCTTATTGTCTAACTTCTGAGTACCACTGGGAAATATTACAGTGTGTATTCTATTATTCAAGATGATGCTGGTGTAGAAGTTTCTTGACTCATCTTTCACCACTGCTTTGACAATCAAGGAATTTCTTGCCTGCATTTCTTGCAGCCGTAGTGATATACTTTAAAGAATTATTGTTATAATGTGTTAGATTATACAAATGTCTTATTGTAAACCAGTATTATTTTTTTCAGTCAATACCTTAACTCATGGTTTCTGCTAAAGTAGATGAGGGTGCTTTTAGGCTTTGAAACGATGATCATTGTCATTCAAGAAGAACATGTTTTCCCGAAAGAAACAGAGGTACACTTTGGCTACAGAAGTGCCTGCCTCCTCTTCCCATTTGAGCTAGTATGAGATTTTTGTAAATAGTCTAATGGGAATAGAATGGTTGGGCTAGTGGATGTCTAGGCAGATTTTTGCAGCCACCTAATTTTATATCTGTGGAAGACTAGTAAGCTTCTGAAGAGAAATATCTCATATCTCTGTTGAATCTTGTATGTGACAAAAGAACTGGTGAGTTTATCAGGATGTGTTTGTTCTCATGAACAAAAGGAAACTATGGTTTGACATGACAAAAGGCAGTCTGGCCCAAAAGCCTAGTCTGCAGCTGGGAGCAGGATGATGAATCTGATAGATCACAGAATCACAGAATGGTAGGGGTTTGAAGGGACCTTTAGAAGTCATCTGGTCCAACCCACCTGCTAAAGCAAGTTCACCTAGATCCGGTCACACAGGAACTTATCCAGGCAGCTCTTGAAAATCTCCAGGGAAGAAGACTACACAACCTCCCTGGGGCAGCCTGTAAATAGATAGATGAGACATGTTTTAACAAGGGAGTATGGCTAATGTAAGGTAGAATCTCCTCTGATTTCTGAATGCAGGAACCATGTTGTTAGTGGTTTGGCTTAGAATATTTTGATCTTTGGTTGGAAAATTGAAGTTTTTTTTCTGGAAATTTTCTCTCTTCTGCTGTCTAAATTTATCACTGGCTCCACTTTTCAATTCATGTGTATCTAAGCTACAAAATGCAGAGAATGAGCTTCTGATCCTGCAAGAATACAGATGTTTCTCTCTTAGGTATCTCTATCTTACAGAATCAAAGAATCTTAAGGGTTGGAAGGGCCCTCAAAACATCATCTAGTCCAACTCCCTGCCAGAGCAGGACCACCTAGAGTAGGTCACACAAGAACTTGTCCAGGTGAATTGTGAATGTCTTCAGAGAAGGAGACTCAACAACCCACCTGGGCAGCCTGTTGCAGGGCTCCATCACTCTCACTGTGAAGAGATTATTCCTTGTGTTTCTTTGGAAACACCTCTTGTGTTCCAATTTATACCTATTGTCCCTTGTCCTATCACTGGGCATCATTGAGAAGAGCCTGGCTCCATCCTCTGGACACCTGTCCTTTACATATTTGTAAACATTAATGAGTCAGTCTCCTCCAAGCTAAAGAGCCCCAGCCTCAGCCTTTCATCATAAGAGAGATGCTTCACTCCCTTAATCATCTTGGTGGCCTTGTGCTGAGCTCTCTCCAGCAGCTCCCTGTCTTTCTTGAACTAAGGGGCCCAAAACTGGACACAATATTCCTGATGTGGTCTCACAAGGGCAGAGTAGAGGGGGAGGAGAACCTCTCTCAACCTACTGCCCACAGCCCTTCTAATACACCCTAGGATGCCATTGGCTTTCTTGGCCACGAGGGCACATTGCTGGCTCATGACCATCCTGCTGTCCACCAGGACCTTCAGGTCCCTTTCCCCTATTTAAGAGTTCATTTCCCAACCTGTACTAGTACATGGGGTTCTTCTTCCCCAGATGCAAGACTCTACACTTGACCTTGTTGAATTTCATTAGATTTCTCCCCACCCAACTCTCCAGAGTGTCCAGGTGTGGTTGAATGGCAGCACAGCCTTCTGGTGTGTCAGCCACTCCCCCCAGTTTAGTATCATCAGCAAACTTGCTGACAGTGACCTCTGTGCCCTCATCAAGGTCATTAATGAATATATTGAATAATAGTGGTCCCAGAACTGACCCCTGAGGGACTCTGCTAGACACAGGACACCAAATAATCATGCTTTGGCCAACTATTCCCTGTAGTTTGCTTTCCCCAGGATCTTTTTCTGGTTCTTTGTCATCCTCTCCCATTTGATCAGTCCTAAAAGTAGGTTTATACATTTTATAGCATGTCCTGTGTCTTGTCAGGACTTTCAAGTCTGGCTTTGACCCAGATAGTATTTAAGTAGGAGATCCAGTTTCAAAAGCAATCTCATTTAGTAAAGGTTACCCATCTTCCAACATGTGGAGAGGACAGATCCTACTGAAACATTTATAAGACTGAAGAAAACATTGATAATGCTGTCAAAGTTCGGGTCTGACCTTTTATGGTCTTCCAAGAGGTGCATTGTACTGGTTTTGATGCTGTAAATATACATACATATGTATGCATATATATGTGATATTACTTCTTTTGGAAATATGTGTTTGAGCCAACATGTGAAGGACAAAGCAGAGCAGCCAGTGGCCAGGCTGGGCAGCATCTTTCCTTGCTTCTGAAATCATTCAAGCACAATAGCTCTGATTCCCAGTTCTCCGAAACCAATGTTTCGACCCAGGCAATCAGAGCACTGCCATTTTTGCTGAGTGCAAGCCTTGCTTTTTATGTACATATCAACTTGTGGGTTTTATTAATGTTAGGCTTTGAAAGCATTTGGATTAGTGATGGGTTTTGTTTTTTTGTAAGCTGTAGAGGTGTTTAAGCTGAGGTCAAGCAAACAAGCAAAGTGCCATGATGGTTTTGTGGGACCAGGTCCAATTTGATAAGCGGAATGAAATGACTAAGCATGTGCTAAGCTTCATTGCTACTCAGTGCATTATCATTTCAGTTATGTCAATGTTTCCATTATAAATATCACTTCTCAGGGGAGCTCAGTTGTACATATCATATGGGGCTGGAAAATTCCATTTAGACAATGCTATTAATTATTTAAAAATACACATTTGCTTTTTAGGTCAAGATTCTCAAAGCAGTTTGGCATGAGACAATTTGGAGAGGCCTGATTTTCAGGTGGTCACTGGAGATAGGCAACTAATCAGAAAAATAATAATCCTCCCTCTCTGCCCACCCCATTTCCAGATGCAGCTGCTCTAGTTAAGGTTCTGAAATATTCCTACCTGCCTTCTATTTTTAATTCCTCTGTTATCTTTTGATGATGATCAGAAGCTCAAGATGTGTGGTTTGATTTCTTATGAAGAAATAAAAGGGCCTAAGATCAAAATGTGGCCTGGAGTAATATTTGAACTTCTCATGTAAAACGGAGATGGAGTTCATTCTGCTATTCGCCACATCTGGCTGACTGTCCTAAGGCTGTCCTGTCTGCTTTAGTAGTGGATAAATACATCTAATATGTGCAATTGGTGTGAGTTCTCCTGCAGGAGATCAGTGTCACTCAAGCCAGGTACAGGTTAGTCAAAGCTTGTATTATTCTTCCAGTACAATGTTTCTGTCTGTATGCTTTCTCACAAATGGGTGATAGCTCATAGACAGCACTGCCAGTACTGAGACTTTGTACCATCTACCCATTTATGCTCCAGACTAAAAGGACAAGCCAAAGCCCAGAAGAAGGGAGGTGAATACTTGCTTCTGGCGGCACAGCGGGTAGCCGTGAATTTGGCAGGCATTGCTAAATACCAGTGTCTGGTGAAACTATTACAGCTGGTTAGGTTACCCCGCCATGTGTAACTGGAGAACCATTTTGCTGGCTGTTGGTGATCAGGAAACCCCCTGGCAGACAGTGGCACTGTGGAATAAACTACAAAGAACCCAGTGTAACTGATTTTATGACACATGTTGCATATTTTTCCCAAGCAGCAGAGAAGCGCTGTAACCTCAAACCATCAGAAACAGCATATGCAGTGGCTGTGTGCAGCAGAAGCAGATTAGCAGATGGCATTTTCTGCCCTTAATCTATGAAGCATATTGAAAATTCAGGAACAGATCTACGTGATTTTACAAAGACAATATTGTGGCTGGTAAAGAGTGTCTCTTTGCCCAAACTCCATAGCATTTGCTTAAAAGATGATGCTAGAAGAAGCCATTAGCCAAACTTATGGTGAGCAGGCCCATACACAAGTTCAATATACTAGAATAAGAAAAAGCTTTTCTTCAAGCTAGCTGTAAAAGAAATGTTTGCAGCTAGACAGATAACTCTGTAGGACGTTATCCTGTAGTGAGCTTTGACACCAGAGTAATAACGTGCTTGCTTGTGTACTCCATGCTGTGAACTTGACGCCAAAGCACTGACACACAGCTGTCCTCCATCATTCTGTTGCGTGTTTTTGGTTTTGTTTTTTTTATGGCTTTAACAGGCTATTGTAAAACTAGCAGTGAGGTTTTGTCAATTCTGATAATAAAAATAGCACATGTGTTTTCATAGTGTGCTTTTCTTGTCTCTAGTATGCACTCTGGAAATTTATCTATAGCAGTATCCTTTGAGAGTTGTGGTCAGGGAGCATTTTGAGGCTACTGAAAGTAAGAGATGATGGGTAACGTATAATGTTTTCCTTGGGCAGTAGCTGAATTAGATTACTGTCTTTTCCAGATCTAGAAGGGTGGTTTTTTTTGTATTTCAAGAGAATATCTAACGGATGTAAAATGCACTGTATTGCTCATCATGGGCAATAACATGCATTTTCTCAAGCAGTGTGTCAGTGAAATGCAGTATATCAGTCTCTGGAATGGGAAAGGGCTGATAGGCCAAACCTGTCTCAGCTTAGGAGCCAAGAGGAAGCTTGAACCAAGACAGCTGAGGTCAACCACATGCATGAGTCTTTAAGTCTGATGGGAAAGGAAACTACAGGTATGCTTCATTGTATGCTGGGAACAGGTCAATGTCACAGGAAATCCTGAGACGAAGACCATCCCTTTCTTCTATTCTTTGTACTTACGAGTCTCAGCCCCACAAAATCATGAAGAAGACATTATGAAATGCTGTTTAATTTTAAAAAGTTATTACTGTATAGAATATAATCTTTAGAATTTATTGTCTCAAACAGCAAAAGCCCTTGAAGCAGAATCACGAAGCTATTAAACTCTTAATGGGTCTTATGAGCTTGTCTCCCTGATATTTCAAATAGCATTTCTCATTTTGGCTTGCAGTCCATACTTTTCAGTTATTCCTTAGAGTAATTATCTATATTTAGGAGACAACTCTGTTATTTTCCTCTGAAATAGGAACTGATTTTGGAATTGGAATGACAGGTCTCTGACATTTTGCTTCAAGGACATTCCAGTCTCAGTTTTTCCAGATGTAACTCAATGCACTTAGAGCTGGAGAAAATTATTTTTATCTTTAGTGCCAGAGATTTAGCTAGTTAATGCAGCTTTCAGATTGCTTTACTCATGCAAATGTTCAGCAAGAGTTGTTGGCTTGAACAGTCCTCATTTTAATTTTGGGGAGTTATTTGTGTGGTTTACCCAGTAAAACAATAATAGGTGGTTGCTGGATTATTTTTCTTCCAATGGCCAGAGTGGGATTGGGCCCATAAGATGATGTTAAGAGAGAGTATTTTTATATTATAAAACATATGGAGGGAAGAAGTCTTGGTGCAGCTAGGTCCATGTTTGCATTGAGAATTGCCAGCATATATCATATGCTTTATTGCTTAGATGAGTGGATTATTTAAGACTGAAACGTGGTCCTTGTGGTTTGCGGGTACATTTATTTAAATGACGCTATTCATATTGCAACACATAAGAACCCAGAGGAAAGAGCACCACACACTAGAAAGCAGAGGATAGCAGCAGCACCAAGAGGCTCCTGTGCAGAAATTTCATTACAAAACTGAAGAGCTTTGAAGAGCTTTGCATGCTATTTTCCATTAGGAAATATGTTGACACACAGGCAGCTTTCCAAGACAAGCGGCAGACGCCATCAGAACTAGAGACAGCTTGTGTTGGGATGGGGGTACTCTGCCACGGCATGTATCTCCATGCTGTCACCTGCTGCTAAAAAGCAGCATCTCCATGATGCTAGTAGAGATGTAGCTCATGACAGACATTTGCCTAGGCAAGGCAACAGAAGGAGCAAGTGCTGTGTCTGTACGCTGGCCAAACAAACCAAGATGAACAGCTAAACTGAAATATTTTTTATTCTGTTCCTCAGAAAATGGATGAGAAGTAATCCTGTGAGGGATCAATGCCTGGAGCAATGGAGTGATTGTTGAAAGTTTATGCCTTTCGTGACCCTGAGCAAAACAAGACTGTGCGCATGTAAGATATGATTTCTATGGTTTTGACTTTCCAGATGGAGGGTATAGGTAACTTCACCAGAGACCTGGGAGCTCTGAGATTGTTACTAATGGGCTTACAATTTAGGTATACTGAAGAGGTTTTAAGGAGAGAAAAAGACAATCCTAAGGAAGTGTCTCTAGAGAGCAAGGTGGTCATAGTACACCAAGAAAGGCTAAAACAACCACATGTGCAATATCAAATGCCCAAGTGTAAGCAAAACTAGTCTAGAAGGGAAGTGGGAATAACAGAGTCCTGATCTTGTAATTCAAGAATAAAAAATGCAAAACGAAAAATACCCAAACAGTGGTCAGTTGTGTGAGAAGCATTGGCAATGGTACTCTCTTATTTCAAATGTTTGATACAACAACTCATCCTGGATGCCATCTCAAAACACATGAAGGAAAAGATGGCTATCAGGTAGACCCAACAGGGACTCACCAAGGGGAAATCCTGTTTGACCAACCTAATAGCTTTCTGTGAGAGTATAACTGACTGGCTAGATAAGGGGAGAGCAGTAGATGTAACCTACCTTGGCTTCAGCAAGGCTTTAGACACTGTCTCCCATAATATCCTCATCAGAAAGCTCAGGCAGTGTGGCTTGGATGAGTGGACAGTGAGGTGGATCAAGCTCTGGCTGAATGACAGAGTCCAGAGGGTGGTGATCAGCGGCACACAATTGAGTTTGAGGCCTGTGGCCAGTGGAGTAACACGGGGGTTTTGAGGCCAGTCTTGTTCAACATCTTCATCAACAACCTGGATGAGGGGACAGAGTGTACCCTCAGCAAATTCCCTGATGACACCAAACTAGGAGGACTGGCTGATTCTCCAGAGGCTGTGCTGCCATTCAGCGGGATCTTGACCGGCTTGAGAGTTGGGCAGAGAGAAACCTCGTGAGGTTCAACAAGCGCAAGTGCGGAGTCCTGCACTTGAGGAGGAACAACCCCATGCACCAGTACAGGCTGGGGATTGACCTGCTGGAGAGCAGCTCTGCAGAGAGAGACCTGGGAGTCCTTGTTGATAACAAACTAAACATGAGCCAGCAATGTGCTCTCATGGCCAGGAAGGCCAACAGCATCCTGGGATGCATCAAGAAGAGTGTGGCCAGCAGGTCGAAGGAAGTTCTTCTCTACTCTGCCCTGTTGAGGCCTCATCTGGAGTTCTGTGTCCAGCTCTGGGCTCCCCAGGTCAAGAGGGACAGGGAACTTCTGGAGAGAGTCTAGGGCAGGGCCAACGAGATGATCAGGGGACCGGAACATCTTCCTTATGAGGAAAGGCTGGGGAAACTGGGGCTGTTCACCTTGGAGAAGAGCAGATTGAGGGGGGGACCTCATTAAAATACTTACAAGTATTTGAAAGGTGGATATCAAGAGGATGGGACATCTCTTTTCTTCTGTAGTGTCCAGTGATAGGACTAGGGGTAATGGACAAAAGCTGGAACACAAAAAAGTTCCACTTTTGGAAAAACTTCTTTCCTGTGAGGGTGAGGGAGCCCTGGCACAGGTTGCCCAGGGAGGTTGTGGAGTCTCCCTCTCTGGAGGTTTTCAAACTCATCTGGACATGTTCCTGTGTGACCTGATCTAGCAGACTTGTTTGAGCAGGGGAGTTGGACTAGATGATCTTTAGTGGTCCCTTCCAACCCCTACCATTCTGTGTTTCTGTGAAATGCCAAGAGAATACCCTAGGGAAGGTGGCACAAAGCAGCAGGATGTCTTCCAGTGCTGCATAGCCCCAGCAGCACTGATGAGAAGCAGTGACTGTGGGTTGACAAAGTGTGACCAAGTACAGTGGCCACCATAGAGGATGAAGAAGCATCTTTACTCCCCAGATCATCATCCACAGAGACGTCTGTGGAGAGCATCCACAGAGCTCTAGGGGGAAAGTTTGTTGAGAAAAGCTAAGGAAATCTGCAATTTGTGATCTCACTGAATCTGTTCAGGGTCTTGTTTTCCTTCCTTTTAATGAAGAGAAAGATACACTTTATTTTGGTATGTTCTTGTCAAATGTTTTTGATATATGTAATTTGAATCTTAAAAGATGAATGTAAAGAGAAGGGAGATTAGAAAAATGAGCTGGGAATTAATCCTGGGTTCCGTTTTATTCTGCTACTGGCTTTCTATGTGACCCCAAATGAATAATGTCATATATAATTTCCATAGAAATAAGTAGGAAAATCCTTATTACTCAGAGTGAATGTGAAAATAATGCTGTGCTTCCATGTTATCTATTTAGCTTAGTCATGCTTCAGTGCAGACAGGGACCATTGCACAGAACATGTTTGTCAAGGGTACTCTTATGTGTTTTTATAGTGTCCTGGATGTGGTCTGGAGGCTGGAGAATACGCTGCAATAAAACGAAACCTTTATTAATAATAAAAAGAGGTTCTGCTGCAGCCAAATAATTCATTAAGGATTAAGGTGATGTTAGTGGAAGGAGGATGTCTGTTTTATGAGCATTGTTCATGTAGACCTTCTCCCCAGAAATACCTGTTATTTATTCCTACCTTTTTTTTTGCAGTAGATTTCGTAAAGATTTGCTTTACTATCTTGTGGTAAAATCTCAAGGTCATGGAAGAGAAGCTTTTAGTGATGCTCTTACAACTGGTGTTGTAAAATTTTATTTCTTAGTGAGGTCCTGCTAGTGGAAAGGCTGATAAATTTTAATTTCTATTTCATACCAGTATATTGGCTATGACCATCTAATTGCACCTGTACAGCACTGTTGACAAGCATGCTAATGGATTAAGGGGAGCTGATGTCATGATAGCTGCAGAGGGGAGATACAAGCAGAACATGTAGTATTCTTGTCAAGTACACTGGGGAGGTCAGACCAGTTGCCAAAAACTGCAAAGAAATCTGAGCAATTCAGCAGTCTGATGATGCTTCACACACAATTTTCATCTTCCAGGAGAAAATGGTCCAATCCTGTGGAAAACAGTAAGAGTGTGATAGAGCTGATGGCTACATCAGCATTGCCCAGGGAGGTGTTTAAACGTCTACTAGGTAAACCCAGAGAAAGTAATCATGGAAAGCAAGAGAAAATAAGATGCCAAGGAGAGTAGTGTGGCTAGGGTGTGTTGGGAAGTGGGCAGCTCCAGGCAGGGGAAAGCGAGCTGCTAGTCATCAGATTTGAGATAAGGGTCAGCGACTTCCCTGTGCTTCCCTATTTCAACACAGCACAGTTGGTGGGAGCTGCTGAGGGATGTTTGGAGGAGATAAAACTCCAGGGAGGTACAAGTATAGATGCCGTGTCTTTCTGACGGTGAAAAACTGTTTAGGTTTTTTCTTCTTCTTTCTGCCCTCCCTCCCCACCTGCCCCACTTTTCCAGTCTCCCTCCCACCCCGCCCTAATTCAGCAGTGCATGGAAAGCCATTAAACTCCCTTTGTTTTAACTAGCCATGATAAATGATTTGCTGGGCAGCTTGGGTCAAGTACTTTGGTTTTTTTGATTGTGTGGCCTGTCTTGCTTATGGGGATAACAATCACTTCAGCTTTCTGGAGCAGATTAAACATCGATATTTGGGATATACTGTACTAGTGATAAGTAAGCTCTTTCTCAAAAAAACTTGAACTCTCTTGAATTTTGACTACCCATTTTTAATGGCCAAGAGTTTACCTGAGAAGAATTATGTAGCTGATTAGTACCACTTGACAAATTACACTGTTTGGGATTTCTGTTAATAAGAGAAAAAAAAATCTTTCATAAAATATAGGTCTCTTAGATGATTCTGGTGCTTAGATAGTCTCTTCTCTTGCTGTTCTTCAGCACAATGTTGTAAACATAATTAGTCCTTTGCATTTTTCTCATTTAATTCACTGCATGCATCTTATAATGTGTTAGAAGCAAGTCAAAACATTAATTAATTTGAGCTGTTTTATAGGGCCAAAGGAACTCATTTAACTATCTTATCACTTTGAATTCAGAGGCCAAGCACATAGTACCTGCTTGCGGCCTTCACATGACAGCAATCTCTGGCAAAGTTCTTCACCTAAAATGAACTTGCAGACGCGCCTTTTCTTGACTGTCATCTGCCATTTAATATCTAGATACCTGAAGAAATGCAGAAGACTTCACTAGGTGTCCTCTACTGTGTAATGCCACATTTAGTTGCCACTTTTGGCAACTAAACTAAAGTCTTCTTGATGAATTAATTACAAGTGAGTGTTTTGTAGTTAAAATGGTTTGGAAATTGTGCTCAATGATCAATTTTAAATAATATGATTATTACTAAATTCAGTGAGACTCCAGTAATGTAAAAACATTGGAGATTGTGTTGTTTACTAGAGTGGCTTTGAGTTTAGTGTGTCTTGCATAATATTTGACTACTCTTTTTCAAATATGACTGCCTGAAAAAAGGGAAATTTCTGATTCCTTCTTCTGTGCTCTGGGAAATTAATCAAGATAAATCTCTTGTTCCTTGTGCATTTGTACAAGTGTTAAGTGCACTGCTAACTGTGAACTTGTTCTTTGGAAGCATGTTGGATCCAAGTATCAAACTCCGGATCTCTGCAGAAATTTACAGATCCACTGTGAATTTTCCCATCTTCTGATAATTTTCATGGCTTATGGCAAAAGTGTTCAGTGAAAAAGTTTTCTAGAGTACTGAATTAGATATAATAGTTTTACTATGTTCCTGTTTGGAGGGAAAAAAGTAGGATTTTGGGATAACAGCAGGCCTGTCATTCATGAAATATGAGCTTGGTTCCTGTTTCAGCTGAAGTCTCCTTGCGTGCATGTGGATAAGTGACTTCACCTTTTTTCTTCAGTTATCTCATCTTCAGACTGGAAATTTTAATGATCCTGTATTGCTGGAGAGGGTTTTACTGTTGCATTTGAATTTGCTATCATCTGCAAGAGGCTCAAATTCCATAACACCGGTAAAAGGCAGCAAATTGCAACATGCGCTCTCAGATGCAACGTGTGAACAGAAAACGTTTCTTGCACATAGGTTGGCCCCGTCCATGGTAGAAGGTAAAAAGTCCAAGGAGTGCATTGGTCTGCTTGCCAGGTTATTTTTATAGGGTTTTTTTTGGATATTGTTAGCAGCCAGTCTGGTCTGTAATTGAAACTGTTGGCCATGGGAAATTTGCTGTGAAGCACCAATATTAAACAACAGCAGATCCCTTCATTCTCGTGGTGTCCTTGTCTAATAAGAGTAATGAGTTTCCCTTTGAACACTGTGACCCATATCTGCAGGGCTCTTCCACTCTTGCCTTCAGTTTTACTCTTAGTTGATTGCCTGCACCACAGGAAGGGACTTTGCTCTCAAAAGGGTGGTTTGGTGCTGATCACAGAATAATAGAATGGTAGGGGTTGGAAGGGACCTTTAGAGATCATCTAGTCCAACTCTCCTATTAGGGTAGTGTCATAATCCCCATCCAATAGACAGGCGTTTCCCAAGGCTTTAGGTGATCCTGTGTTGCTTAAAGGCTCTCAGGCCACTCATGGCATCTACTTGCTGTGTCTCATTCCTTTTTTTGTATTATTCACTGATAGTTTTTCCCCTCCTTGCAGAGCAATCCTAAAGATATCTACACTGAAAAGGGTAAAGTGTCTCATGTTTTTGGGTGTACATGAAGTGTTTGGACAGGAGGATCCTAATGTGGAAGGCAATGTATAAGCCATAATGAAGCAGTCTTTCAACCATGCTTTGCTCCTCTCCAGGTTACTTTTTGCTATCAAAATGAAATGTTATGTCTTTCTATACTGGTTTTAACACTGCAAATGGAGTCCAAACACTACCAACTCCAGGTTGATTGATCACAAATTACACTCTGATTGATGCAATCTAATGTAGCATGTGCATATGCCAAACATGTTTGCTTAAGACAGGTATTTATAGACCCTTCCTACTTGCATTACTTCTCCTTTGCCTCTGCAATAAAATAAAATACAGTTACTTTAGGAGTCCCTGTGTCCTGCAGAAGTCATTACAAATTTAACTAAAATAATTTCTTTCTTTCCTCTCTTTAAAATAAAGCTGGAATAGTTTTGCTAAGGGAAAATGCTGTTTTTCCTCAGAGCCACAGTCATGCCAAAGTCAAAGCATCTTAAAAATAAAATTCTTTGAAATCCTTGAAGTTGGTTCCAGACTCAGTTTATAATATAAAGTATGGTAGTGATGCCTCATCTGACAGGGAGAAATAGCAACTACCCAGTCCAGAAACTGGGTATTTCTGAAATCTAGGAAAGACTTGCACACGTACATAGAATTGAATTTTGTAGCTGAACCCTTGTTTCTGCGCAGGGCTTCCTAACTAATCTAACATCCTGCTTCTCTAAAAATGTTCATAATTTGCTTTTTGTGCATGCCTTTATTTGGAACTGTGAATGTGTAGTAAAGAGCTTAACTGAGCCATTCGGGAACCCAGTAAGTCCTTTAATTATATATTCCAAAGCTTGCCTTCTGCTTCTCCCCTGACACCAAAGCTCCCATGTCAGCTGTTCAAATGAAGTTTAAAGTCAGGGAAATCTTTGTGGATGTGAATGACAGGAGTCTGGGTTCTCAAACACCCATGCAAGATTTAGAGCACAGTTTAATCTGTTCAACAAGGAGTCAGAATTTAACTTGCCTTATTTTTCTGGACTTTATTAAAATAGCCAGGTATTCTTCCCTTCAGATCGACAGAGGCCATGTGACGAGAAACTTGGTCCTTACAGCAAGAAGGAAGACATGCCAATGTATCACTGCAAAATGAAACCTGAAGAGCTGTGTCTGTGCTTTATGAAGGTAGCAGATACCTCAAGAGGCAAGTGTGGGGCCCAATCTTGCATTTCTTTGGCATTCAACACCTGATACTGTACTCTGGAAATGATTATACTACACCTTTAAATGCAAGAAATCTCTATGGCTGCCTTTGTGACAGCTCTGATCTAGTGATAAATATTCCATGCCTGAAAATGTAGTAGGTGCTTCCCATTTGCCTTGCTTGCAGGAAGCAGGTGAGGTAGTTAGTGCGAGTCTGGCACCTCTTTCTCCTTCTCAGTCAGCACCTTGTAGTTTTCAACAGCTGCCAAAATAGCAAAATGCTTGGTCAGGAAGAGTGAAATAGATAGGGCTGAGAGGCTGACAGAGGAATCATCTGTATGACCACTAAATCAATTAGTCAAAGTGGCCATAAAACAACAACAGGAACGAGCCCTGCTTCTAACTTACTTGTGACCTGAACCTTGGTGTAAATTCTCTGCTTGCAGCTGCAGTGCATAGCCAGGCAGTTGTGTTATTTCCACAGATGGTTTTTGGCTGTTCTTTTAATACGCCAAACTGCCTGTCAGGGCCTCCAGCTTAATCACAGCAAGTCTGAAATCTGGTGTTTTGTTATCAGACAACTGAAAAAGGGTTTGTCAGCTAAAGCTTGTGGTCCATGAAGGAAGCAGCATGTCTGATGAAAGGTCATTTTCATTCATATTAGCTTTGTTATCTTCCGTGCTGAGAGTTTTAGTTTTTTTTGTTTTTTTTTTTTTTTTTTAATTCTGTAGTGCTGCATCTTCTGTCACTTACTCTGGTATCCTCCTTTAATTAATAACAAAGGACAAAACAACTTCCCAGTGGTGACCTGCTTTTATTGATTACACTGTGCTTATTCGGACTTGCAGGTGTGCTGTCCTTACCCTGGGCTTAAAGGGAAATGCACTGGGCAAAAGGAGACTGTTCAACCAGGTGAGCTCCACCTGCACCAGTACTGCAAAAGGACAGAGCTAGACACTTAGCACTTGCAAACCCAAAGTTAAAGAAGTGTGTCTTGCAGTGGTTTTTTAATACGGTCTGGTTTCTTTTACTAAAGAGTTACTGAGGTGGTATTATCTGAGACATGTAGCTCCTAGAGTCACAAGTGCGGTTTCAGGAATGGGATTAAGAGACCCACTAGGGAATGGGGCTGGCATTGGAGCTTGGCTTTCACATACAGTGAAGATAAGTATATGCTTCCTGCTAGGCATTGAGAAAGAACTTTCTTCCCTGTGCTGAGCTTAGCTGCTGATAGTATTTGGCCCTCTGCACAAGTAATCATTAGTTTATTATTATAATGTACAACAATTATGCCCTGGAAAATGGAAAAAAAAAAATGGAAAAATCCAGAATTACCCAGAAGTGCTAGAAAAAGTTAACAATTGAAACTCTAACTCAGACATTACATTTCTAAAGTTTATTCCTAAGATAAAAATGACTTTTATAAACTATTTCCAAGCAGTGAGATCTTAATCTGTCTATCACACTGAGCAATGAAACCATCTGAGAGGCTTGGAACCTGAAAGGTAGGGAAACACAGCTTTTGGTCTTTTGAGAGATTGGCTTTTCCCATTGGAACCTCCCTAGTTCATATCACAACTGGACAAAGGATACAGTCAGAGACAGTGAAAGACCTCGTGAAAACATCTGATGAAATCTCTGAGAATGGCTGTGCACTTCATGCTGAAAGTTACAACCGAGGCTAAGATAAAGAAACTTGCATTGCAGCATGTTTTTTTGAAGTGTACATCTCTCAGAGAAAAAGCTAATGATTATAGCTATGTATTTGTAGTTACAGCAATAGACCATCTGCAAGAAATCTGTTTGCAAGGTTACTAAGAGGGCTTATGGCTTTGAGTGTGCTGCAGCTTTGGTTTTGACCTTTGTCCAAAATTGTGGGTGAAACAAACAGGACAAGCACTGCAGCATTATTGTGCTGTTACGAAGTAATTTGGAGCAAAACAATCCTGTTGTATTGCTTCAGTCACCCACTGTGATGGGAGAAGTCATCCCATCATCTGCTGTTTCAAGTGGTCTAGAATAGATGTGGGAGTAGGTTCCATTTCTTCACAACCCTCTGCAAAGTTTGAGAAATCACATGTATTAAAATGCTGGTTTTTGTCTTTTGTCCACTTGACTGATAACTGAGCATAGAAAAAATGCAGAAACTTTCCCCAGTGGCAAGGCATGGGCAGCCATGACAGTAAGAACATCCATAAAGGAATTCTGCAATATATCATTCAGGTATTGGATTTATTTTGCAGCCTCATGAAAGATTTTGCCTGAAGCGCTGTGAGTTCTGTGAGTGATAAACTCCCAGCATTTTAATTGCAGCTGGATGAAACACACTGCAGAGCTCAGGGTGCTGCTTCTGCTAAGATTGCACAGAACTAAAGCTTGCATATATTCTCTTTAGTATATAACTGGGAAAAATTCTATAAAAGTTTTTTTCTTTCCTCCCACTCTTTTTGTATCTGTAAGTTTCTGAGCACTCGCTAGCTTGGCAGGAGCAAAAACATGCTGAGAAAAGATCTTGGTGCAGTTGGTAAGCTTCGCACCTTGAGGTTTCTTTAACAGCAGGGATTGCCTTACATTGTGAAACATCTACATAGAAATGAGACTGTCTTTTCCAGAACCCTATGGAATATGAGACTTGGAATATAATGTCACCTCACTGGTAATGTCAAAATGACACTTGTCAAAGGAGGGATTTGCTTGGTTTCAGTGAGATCCCAGAGTACACAGATCAGTTCAGAAAATGGATCTCCTTGCTGTTTTCCCTCTGGTCTTCGAGATGGCCAGTCTCATTTCTTGTCCTGAGATCTCTGCATCTTTCATGCTGCAACTCAACCTCCATAAAACCAGCAGATATGATGGAAATGGTGGGGAATTGTAGAGGAAGGTGCTTAGGTACAGGCCAAGAAAATGGCAGCTGGGTGCTCGATGTACATCTTATAAAGACTTGGGAAACCCTGTGAGTGTCTTGGTTCTTAGAGAACCACTACCCTGTAGTTCTTAGGGAAAGCTCCTCTTACTATCCTCACAGTGATGAGACTTACTAGTCTTACTGGAACTCATTACGTTTGAGTGCTTAGGTGCAATCTTGGTCCTTGGTAATCATGGCCTTACCTCAGAGGTGGGTGAATACCAACCTAGACAAGGGTATTTGAAGTTGACGTGTTAACATGCAAACGTTACTTTTTTTCAGATCCCTTATTAGAGAAATGAAGCTAGTAGAAAGGAGACCAATCAGCCCAAGGTGAAGTGGGTCTTGTTTTATAGTGCATGCAGGAGATGTCGATATAGGTCCTTGGGCATTTAGGCAGCACTGAGTGTTAACCTTGCTGCCTGCTCAGAAAGTTTCTAAGCCAGATACTTCTTTTTTGAACCTCAATATTTTCACTCTGGAAACCAGCTGGGGTCAGGAAGTTTAAACTATTGACTGAACTTGAAAGTGTGTAGTTGTGGATTTTTTTAAACATATAAGTTAAATGCCTGAAAAAAAAAAAAAAAAGCCAGTGAAGTCCACGGGGCAGGTCACACGTGCAAGACTGAAGCTTGCAGCTTCTTGTAAATGTCAGCATTTCCCAAAGTGTGGTAGTACAATTAGTACTTGGGGCATGAATCAAAAACCATGCAACCTAAAACAGTGTAGCTACCTTAGCTTCTCACTTAACTGAAGATGGCAATGAACAGTTGAGCTTCTTTGATGCACTGCAAGTACAGGAGTAGGCAGAACACACATGAACACTCCTGAGAGTCCTACATTTCTCCTGATTTCATTTGTAAAATCAGGCTATTTGGCACATCTATGGAAAGACTGATCAAAACTGCAATATATGATAGATAAGCTTTCCATGCTCTGTCTTACAGAGCTGAAAAAGAGACATCCTAGTTTCCTGAAGCAAAAATACCCAGTGGCTCTGCACAGTATGACTCCTGCATGGCCACTTAACCCTCAGTGAAGTGCTTTGGATCCCTCTGACGTACTCCCGCCTGCACACCTGTTACTGTCCCATATTAAAAGGCAGAAAAGAGGAGTGCTTCAAGGCTGCATTTTTAAAGTCTCAGAGGATTTATTGGTAGAATTAAAGATATACTAAGCTTTGGAAAGAAGATATTTCAGCACTGATCTAAGCCTGTCTGAGACCATAGTGCCCTAGTCTTGGGCTTCATGAAACAGCATTATGAGTTCCTAGCATCTCCCTTGGGTTGGAAAGGAAGACTGTTGGACTCACATTGTGGGTGGATGCAATATTGCCTCTCAGCAATTCTGCCTTTCCTGAGATCCTTGGTTTGGAGATATCTTCCACCCATTTCACTGGAAGTTGAATCAGGTCCTTAGTGATGTCTAACTATACAAATGAAAAAAAACCAGGGTTGTAGAAACAGAAACAGAGACCTGGAAGGAAGGCCATCTTAATCTTTGCTCAAATTCTAGTCTTTTCTGCATTAATCTCTGCAAGTGAAGATTATCCAACATCTAGAGAATGCCTGTTGGAAAAAACAATTTGCGAAAGCCCCAAGCCAAAATAGTATAGAACAAATCCATCAGTACTTTTCTTGGAGGAGATAACAGAATGCCCTTTCAAATACAGCTAAACTTTCACTTAGAGAGAAAAACTTTTGCCACATAAAGAACCTTCAGGGAGTTAGTTAAAATCTGCTAAGAGAAAATATATACCACATCTCACTCTCCTCAAAAAGCCTTATTATGTTCATTCTCATTAACTCTCTCCTCAGGGTATTTCATATGTCTGCAGAACAGATTACGGCCATTTGGTTCTGAATGGTTTTTGCAGGACTGTCACTGAATTTAAGTCAGAAAATGGCTAAAACTGTGAACAACATTTCAAAGACTATAACAAGAGTGTTTCAGTAATATATGTCAGCAGATAGAAATGCCTCACTAATTCCCTCTCAGGCCACGCACTGTCAGAGCTTGAAGGAGAAGGTAAGATGTATTTCATTTGATGTATCCTGATATAATGCTCTCCAAGTGAAGCTCTGCCAACATTTTCATTTTAATTTTGCATTGTAAAACCCTGCCGAAAATTGTCTCGATGTCATTCAGTCATTAATTTCTTTCCAATAGCAGCCCTTTCACCCTCAGGAGTAAAGATGGAAATCTGGCATTGACTCTGCTCTATCCATCATTTTCATATTATTTATCCTGGAATATCTATGTGGCATATCTTTGTATGTCCAGCTTCCTCAGTGAGTAAAAACTTTAATCATACTCATGAGGAAGCAGCATGGTGATTCTTGTACCAAGAAAGTTCTTCTTGAGTGCTGGGTAAATCCTCTTCGGAGATAAAACCAGTGCAAGAGTTAAAAGACTTCATGCTTATCAACTCAGATGACTTTTATATCCAAGTAGGAATTTTTTAATTTAGAAGTTTAGTTTGCTTGCTTTCTCTTTAAGGCTGAACAATTTATCCATAAGTTTCTTACTGGACAAAGGAATGAAGAGCTCATGTTTCTCTGGAAAATGAGCTGCTGGTTTGATTATCATCAGCTCTGCACAAAATGGTTTACCAGATATTCAGAGCATGAGGTGAAGTCCCTCCTGGGTCTGTGCTGCAGTCCTCACAGTGGGGAAGGTGAGCTTTTGAAATAATTTCAATTTTTATTTGTTACCATGTATAAAAACAGGACATTTGATCCATCCAGAAGGATAAAAGTGTGAAGATGCAAGAGCCAGCAACACTGGCTCAGAGAGGTTTCCTGCCCTCTGCTAAATGCAGCCACTGTCAGATACTTGAAAGACTGGCATATGCAAGACCTTCCAGTGTTTTTTTTTTTTTTTCATTTTTTCTATATCCCTTTTTTCCTCAGTAGATCTCCCTTCCAACTAAGCATCTGATCTTCTCTTGGACCCCTCTAAACTATTTGCAACAATAACATCCTTTGGCAATACATTCCACAGGCTGACTGCTTGTTGCATGAAGAAACATCTCCTGTACCTTAATTGAGGCTGGGTCCTTCTGGCTTCATCTTATGGCCTTAATTTTTGTATTGGAAGAGACAGTGTGTAATTGATGCCTGCCTATCTGATCCTAGCCACTCTTAATTTGTAGATCAGTAACATACCTGCAGTTAAGATGACTCTTTCCAAACCAAAGGGAACGCATGGAAACTGTTCCTTGTGTGGAAGATGTTCTGTGGTTGCGGTGATTGTAGTTGCCTTGGTCATTGTAGTTGCCTTTCTCTGAATGTTTTTGGTTCCAATACAGCCTTTCTCAGGTGAGAGAACAAGAACCACATGCTATATTGAAGACGTGGAAGAGTCATGGATAGATTTATACAATCACATAAAGAGGTTGTGTTATCATTTCTTCTTGATAATATGTGTTTTATTTTCTTGTATTTTATCTTTTACTGTTTCAACTCCCGATGAGTTGATATTTTTCTGGAGCTAACAATCCTAATGCCAAATGTTGTTCCTAGCTAATAATTGTAAGATTTGTGTCCATTGTTTCCTATGTGAAGTTGTAATTGTGTTTTTTTTTTTCCATGTGCATTGTTACATATGTTGTCGTTCATCTGCAATTCTATTGCCCAGCCTCCAATTCTTGTATGGCCTCTTAGCAAATCTTCCCTCATTCTTCCCCTTAACAAGTCTGATCTCATACTTGCAGTCTTGAGTAGCTGTTGGGGTTTTATTGTTTGTTTATTTTGTCAGCAGCAAACTTTCTCACCTTTTGCCATTTATTTCCGAGTGAATTGAATATCAGATTCAAAACCAGAATATTTTGTCTTCAAAGCTCCCAGGGAACTCAGGACATTGGAGAGGTCAAATTCATACTTATTCCAGGCCTTGGTGACTGCAGTCTGGAACCACTTTATGACTTTGTCAGTATCCAGATTTTTAATACCTTTTGAAGTTCAGGAGTTCTTCCATCTCACTGCTGGTCCTGGTAGTATTTATTTGGCTGTGGAGGAGGTACAGCATTTCTTCACTGAGTCTAGTCTTGTCACAGATGCAATCTGTTACATCCTCATCTGCCCTGCATACCTCGATAGGGCCATAACGTTGTGCATCTGGGGGAGATGAGTTGCCATAGCACCAGGTTTGTGACGGAAAGCAGTATGGCTCTAGGGGGGCAAAAGGCACCATCAGATCCCAGGCAAAAGGTTTACACACTGTCTAGTTCTCATACTCAAAAGGACAGGGGAGTTGTGGAGAGTCCAGTGCAGGGCCACCAAGATGATCAGGGGACAGGAACATCTTATGAGGAAAGACTGCAGGACCTGGTATGTTTAGTGTAGAAAAGAGAAGACAGAGGGGGTACCTCATCAACACTTACAAATACTAAAAGGATGGATGTCAGGACAATAGGGCAACACTTTTTTTTCTGTACTGTCCAAGGGTAATGTCTAAGGGTAATGGACAAAGGCTGGAACACAGCGTGTTCCACTTACGAACAAATGTCTTTCCTGTTCAGGTGAGGGAGCCCTGACACAGGCTACCCATGGAGGACATGGAATCTCCTTCTCTGGAGGTTTTCAAACCCACCTGGATGTGTTCCTGTGTGACTTGGTGTAGGTGAACCTGCCTGAGCAGGGGGGTTGGACTAGATGATCTCTAGACATCCCTTTCAACTGCTACCATTCTATATTTCTACAATTTTTGCCTGGTTCTGTGTAGAGTTTACTGATTGTTGCCATGTGAAATGCCCATCCTCACATCATCTCCTACATACCTGTCTGCACTTTCTAGAAGGACAGAATTTTGTCTTGCTTGATTTCTATCCTGCTCCCCACCCTCAGGCTAAGAACATGACCATTGTGCAGCATTTCTTGAAATCAGTCTCTGTCCAGATGGAGCTACAAATAATAGCTGCATTAGTCCAAGGCATCTTTCAGTTGCATATTTTGTTGAGGGAAGCACTAAAGTCTCAAAAATGTTGACTCTTATAAGAGGATGTACTGGGCATGCCCATATGAAGAACTGATCTGTAATTCCGTGCAAGTGCTTCCACTGGCTTCAAGCATATTTTTGCAGGTGCCTCATCTGGGGAAAAAAAATGGCCACGAATGAGACTCTAAATCATGCTAAATATTGCAGAGAGCATATCAATGAAGTATTTAAAGATTTTAAAAAAAAAAATCCCGGATTCTGAATTTACAAAACACCATTTCCTCCATCTGCACTCAGTGCTGATGGTTTTGTTATGAAACCACTTCATTCCAAAATCGCTAATAGCTCTCTTTGAATACCGAATTGCCTCATTAGGCTCTTTTATCCCATGAATGAAATTCTTCCTCTGAGTCAAATAGGCAGTCCTTTCTCTAGACATCGATTTTAAGTTAAATATATCAGGCCGGTTCTAAGTAATCAATAAAGCAGTGTGGAAGGACTTCTGATCTTTGAAATTGTGTGGAGTGAGCCTTTTTATTACAATGCCTATCTTTCTCGAGATCTTGTGTTTAGTGGAAGCTATTTGCCGCCGGATTATGCATACCCTGTTTGCAGAGGGAACGCCAATTCCAAAAGCCTGATTTTGACTGTGATACAACTTGGCAGAGTTACCCCTAAGTCAGGGGGGTCACACTTGTGTGAAACTGCTTGATGCGTTTGCAGAGTTGGTTTGCTTTGCTGAATTAATGTGTCAGTCAGAGGAGACGTTAGAAAGAAAGCTCTATCTTGTGCTTTGATGTGATAGCTCTTCTCAACTGTTATTAGGAGCTAAATAACCACTGTTATGATGTTATTGTCTGCTGTAAATTTGTCTAGTTAAATATATCAGGCAACAGACTGCATGTTTCTAAATATGAGTGTAAGTCACTTTGTATGTCTCACTAGTTTAACAGTTTAAATAAGTGAATACAGATGTTTTATTGCTTCCTTAATGAGTAAGTAGAAAATCATGGATGGTTTTCTCAGCATATCCTCTACCTGTAAAGTGCAATGTTTTTTGGGACCTGAAAATCTGGACTTGGAAAGGAAATAGTTTTAAGTTGTTAGTTAAAATCCTGCTAAAGGTGGGCCAGAGGTCTGTCTCATTTACTGCATATGGCATTAGGAAGAGGTGAAACGGACTTGGGTTATGAGTATGTCAGAAAACTGTTGCAAGAAAAGCTAGAGCCACCTTCAGTTCAGTGTGTGTTAGCAGAGGAAAGCAGATGCTTTACTCCAGGACACAACTGGGAAGCTGCAGTCCTGCAGCATGTTAATCAAGTTGCCTTGCATTGGTTGAGCTGTAAGGCTGCCAGAGGCCATGATGTGAAACTCACCATCCAAATGGCACTTTTATTGAGAGCCAATTGAAACAAATTCTTTTCCTTTACATGTTGAGTTGGACTAAGTATGCTCATATGGGAAATCGGTGGATAACAATTGCTGGTTCTTTTGCCCTCTTGGAGTATTTAGGTAGGTAGTTTCAGCCAAAGGGGTGCTTTCTGAGGGTATGTGGAAGTGTAAAACACAAGGGCAAAATCCAAATAAAACAGTTTGGTAGTGTATAGGCAGAAGGGGACACATTTAGAGCTGCTGTATTTTGAAATCAGACTCGTGCTAATGCAGATAGAACAGCGTGTTGTGGCCATCAAGGAGTGGATGCAGGCACTCTGTGTTGTCACTTGGCACAAGACACCAGTTCTGATTGGATGAGTTAGTGGTGTGATGCTACGTAAGTTACTTAAGCCTTTATGCTAAAGCTGACAGAGAGGTTGTCAGACTTCAGTTAATGTTTTGGGACTGATCTACAGTTTCAAGCAGAGCTTTTCTTTGCTATCACTGATTAAAACTGTTGGTGTATTGTAGATGAGCATTTGCTGTGATATAATTCTGAGATTACAGCTGCCTGACATAAATACCTGTTACCACACAGTTTCTAAGCTTGAGGAAACAATATCGTTAGATCTGTTGATATGCACCCCAGCAGGGACCATAAGGCTGATGTCAGAGACCTGGTGCAGCTCCTTGGAGTGATGTTTACTGTTGTTAATGAAAAGCCCTTCCACGAGAGCAGTTTGCTTTTCCAGACCCAGGATTGATACTTCATGTATGAGTCAACAGCTGTTGAGCTGAACTTGAACCACTCACATCTGTGCCAGCAAGCTGGCAGCTAGCATTAATATCCCACAGGCAATGGAAGTAAAAGAGTGATGCATTGAAGAGCTGGTGAAAGGAGAGAGTCACTGCTGTACGGTACAAAATCAGGGGCCCAAAGTTACTGTGTGCAGAAATGGGTCTTTTCTAGAACACTGTAAACGCTCACAAGTACATATGGCCTCAACATGCTGGACATGTGAAATATCACTAGTTAAAGTGAAGTGGGTTCTTACGGCTGTTATCCAGCACAAAATCTTGGAGCTTACTTCCCAGCTGACATAAGAAAACAAGCTGAGTGAGGCTATTGAGAGAAGCTTGCATGGGACCTGAGGAATCAAATGCTGTCATTCAAATCCCGTCTTTGTGGGTGGCCACCAGGAAGTCAACCTGACTCCCTCTTGCAGGCTTTGACTAATGGCCTGCACTTGCTAGTTTGCCCCTGATGGGAATTAGTAAGACGAGGATTGATCTATTACTGCCTGGGTGGCATAGATAGGTAATGACCAAACATCTATATTGCCTGTTGGTAATGTTTACCATCCCTAGGCTACACTCTTGTGACTGTCTTCTTGGATACTTTACAGTAGCTGGATGGCTGCCTTATTTCACAGTGCCTCTGGGATTCCCTAGAATTCAAGATCCTTGGGAAACTTTCCCTGTAAGCTTGGCTCTGGCTTGACAGGGACAAGCAAAAGCAGGGAAGCTTATAAGAGGAACCTCTGGACTTAAGAACTGCCTGTGAGCAGGTTTTAAGTGTGATGGTATTGCCATATGGTTGCAATATGCAAAATGAAGAAGGCCCATTTTAGTTATACTGTTAAAAACAGTTGTGGCTTAAGATGCTCTAGCACTTAGACTTACTTCATAGATACAGGATTTCCTAAGGTTATCCCCTTTCATAGTGGCATACTAAGTTGTGAAGCAATTACAGTTATTTACACAGTGTGTGAATAAACTTGCTCCCCTGACTGTAAACCATGCCCATTAGCCTTAAGTCCCTGTAATGAATCCTTTAAAATATGTAGCCAGGCTGTGCTTTGAGAGCGCTTAGTACTCACCTGACCAGAGTGTTTGCATATTCCAAGATCTCTCCTGTGTTCCTCCTTTCAGTCATTTGCAAATCCACTGCTTCAGCTCTTGTAAACTATGTCTCCCCCTGCCATGCGCTTGCACTCTGCTTCTCTGATTTCTCCTCTGACCTCTGCTATGATGGTGCCAGTTTAGATCTGCAGATTTGGGTTTTTTTTAGTAGAGATTGCTCGCTTTGCCTTCCTACAGCACATCTTACAGTAAAGCGCATGTGGTTCTTGGATGCTGACCATTTATGCAAGTTGTGACAATGTCACTTAATGAGCTTGGTCAGATAAGGAACTTTTTGCAGTTTATTTTCATGAATAATGTCTGATATAAGGAAACGGTATTGACTTGTAGTTCAGAAAATCTGGATTTGGTAGAAAATTTTTCAGAGAGATCCTAGCGACTGTTCTTAGATCTGGCATTACTAAACAAAACAGACATCACATTGTTGCCACTTATAAATACTGTCATAAAAGAATGACCCATCTCCTTCTGGAGATGTGCAGAGCTAGATTTATTGTCCTCTGCCTGTTTGCTGCAATAGAACTTAAAATCATCAGTGCTTATGTTCACGTTATCTCCTTGCACCCAGAATGATCATTTAGATGGTTAGTACTAGCATAAAAAATTTGCTCCAATGAGTCATGAAGTCACCATTACATAAAGATATGGGTATCTTCTCTTTCACATTGGTCTTTGAGTTGTACTTATGGTGTCTGAGTGCCTGTCAGTAGTACATTAAATTGTGTGGGACTAACATATCAGGTGACGAGTGATTTGGCTTCATCCTCTTCCTCATGCATTTGCAGAGAAGCACTTACTGTTTGTTATGCAAATTCAGCACATGTATATTTATCTTTGAGAAGCAATTTTGGTTTTGCATTTGGCTGAGAAAGTGGTGACATTTGCAGTTGTGTGGCCCATTTCTTGTGAACTCCTGTGTGAAATTTGTTCCTGGTTGAATGAAGCTGACAAAAACCCTAAGCTACTGGCCTAGCTGACTTTAGCTTTCTGTATATTCCATTAGCTCTCCTAGTTTTTAGGACCTGAAAAGGGAGGCAAGGCTTTCTTCTCCTTATTGTCCCCTATGGGCATATTTAAGGGGAGTGCCATTAAAAAGCGTTCTCCATCTCAGGAAAACTTTCCACACCTTGACTTCTTCCTGCAAGCCCCACAAGAGGGATTGAGCCAACTCAGCTTTCACTGTGCCCTAGCTCAGAGCTTTGCTTGCCAAGGAAGGACTCCACAGGATTTGGAGTAGATGCATTAGTGTGAAAAATGAGACAGCTTTTTCAGGAGTAAGGCTGTATCTTAACTACTGCTCAGTCACTTGGGAAGTCTGTAAAAGCTTTCTGAAACTACCAGGCTCCTCCAAAAACGCCGCTTGATCATCTAGTACATTTTCAGATTCAAAGTTGAGCCTATAAAACATACCCCTATACAAAGACCACCCAACACTAGCAGGATGAGCAAAGAAATTTGTTTACAGTTTAGTGCAAGAGTCAGATAGCTTTGCTATGGTTTAGGTTATCCACCCAGAGAAAGCATGCCCTTTTGCTAAGCATGGGATACGAGTCATTTCTATTGCCAGACCTCTAGACATAACATAAAATAGATGGCATGAAATAACGTTAAAGATATTAAAGATGGGAGGAAATTGTTTTCCTCCTTGCATTCTTGAGCTATAGAGTAATGGATTTCTAGTGCAAACTCAGCTACTAATGCACACATAAGAAGAGAGGGCAAACAGTAGAAAACCCAAACTTTGTACTGTAAGATACAGAAAACTCAGTCAAATAAAAGGCAACACAGAAGTGCTTTCGCAATACAAATTTGGTGATTAATTTCCTATCAGGGGATTAGGTTTTATCTACTTAAAAAAATGTTAGTAAACCAAGTTTATCTTAAGCTGCTTAGAATTTGTGACCCTGCCAGTATCTGGCATATTGCAGAATTTTCTCTCTTTGTTTGAGAATGACCCATGAGGCCTAAAATCTGTATTTTTCCTTTTTCATATTTAAAAATGTATTATTTTAAAAAATAAATTCCAGCTCAACTTGTGCATTCCCAGCTCAGATCTTTTCTGTCATCCATCTCTGACATGATCCATTATAATGGCCAGAGATTTCAGAATAACAGATTTCATACCAACCTAAAACAGAAAATATTGTTATCTCTTTTTTTTTTTTTTTTAAAGGTGTAAATTTTGAACATCAAATTTCCTCAAAACTGGGAATAAATTATTTGAAATAGTACCTTTCCTCATTGGAGTCTGGACTTAAATGCATTGGCTGCCTTGAATGCTTGAGAACACTTGCATTTGGATTTCTTTATGAGGGCTTTTTCCACTTAGTAGTTAATACTCATTTTTATAACACTATTATGACTGAAAGCACTATGCAAAGTGATAAAAACAGGCAGTCTACTCTTTTAAAAAGGGATGATTCCCCAAGTGTGACGATGGACCTGCTCCATGAAATTCACCAGTGAAGAGGAGGTTAAAAGTTATACGTCAAACACAATACTCTCGGTCTGTTGCACTCTGCAGCCAGTCTTTTAACTGTTAAAGTAATCGAACTTAAGGCTAAGTGTTTTTAGCAGGTTTTATTGATGGATTTCTTAAACTTCTGTTTCAGAGATTTTGTGATCATAAAGCAGGATGGAAGGAGTTTCTGTCTAACTAGTGTAACAAAGCTTAATTCTCATATGATATTGCACATGCAGCTATTCAGGGCCAGCGCACCATTTCCAGTCACTAAAGATTGTCTGACTTTCATGGTTGCTCTGCAGTCAAAAACACTTCCCATTTGTTGTCCAGAGGAAATGGATATGTTTCATTTAAGCTGGGTTGAGTCTTGGTATATGATTTATTGTAGCACAAATATGTTTCTTATGATTTTGAAATCTGTGAAGTTGTATTGATAACATAAATTAAAAGCTTCAAGTAATGTCTGAAATACAGAGCTGTTATTTTACATTTGCAGGAAATGCAAAATAAAGAAACGCAAAATATTAGAAAAAGGAAATCCTAGTTATTTGACTCGTCCTCAACAACAAAGAATTTTTCTCCTCTTTGTGTGGGTGAAGGTAAAAAGAGTCCACAGTCCAGCTTCTTGCAATACTCAATAATTTTGTTTTCTTTCTTTTGGTCTCTGAAAGTACACACCATTTATGTACCACGTTATGTACGTGAAGGATATTTGGAATGTACTGAAAAACAAGAATCACTACTAGGCCTAATTTCCCCATCAGGAAATTAGTTGGGGCAGTGCTGGTATTGAAACATGTAGGATGTCTGTGTCATCTGAAGTGAATCAAGCTTGGTTGTTTCTGTTTTCTTATTGGAAAGGGCAACTGCATTTACTCATTATTTTCTCCTGGGCATCCCAACATCTTTGTATGCGTTGGCAGCAGAAGTCTATGAATGTCTCTTTTGGAAACCTTTGGCAGAAATATCTGTTTTCCTTGCAGGTGATTGAGCCCAGAATCAGCATGAGGTTTTGGTCGCTTTTACTATCTATGAATTGAAGCATGACTCTGAGTTGTGAGCTATAGGTCTCTAGGAGATTGAGGTGGCAACTCTAGTTTTTCATATACACTCTTCTAGCCAAGGGGCAAAAATGTCTTAGCTCTACTGCAGGTGAGTGTGATTCCTGGAGATGCAGTTACTGGCCTTCCCCCAGTGTGGGGACAATGTGTATTCAGGACCAAATGTAAGACAGGGATCATGGAATCCCAGATCAACCCAGCTTGTGCCCCTACTTGCCTATATGTGCTTAGGCTCCATCCTGTTCTCATTTACCCTGAGCTGACCAGATGGCTCTGTCCCTCTAGGCTTTTTTCTGATACCAACTCCTTCCACTGCTTTGCATGGCATGCATAATGGGTGGCATTGCCAGGACTAGTTTGTTGTGTAGTACTAAGGAAGAGACTGTCTTCTGTACTTATTTTTATCCCAGCCATTATTCTTCACAAATTATATCCTTTTGCCCTTTGGCATAAAGCAGGAAAACCTGTTGAAAACCACAGCCTCCGTGGTAAGGATGGACATGTTCATCACTTAAGCCTGAGGGTCAGCTGTGGACACAAATAGGACTTCAGAAGCCAAAATCAATTTGGCCAAACTTTTTGTGTGTGTGTGTGTGTGTGTGTGTGTGTAATGATTCCCTCAGAACTCCAAGCTGTAGGCAGATGTTTCATTAAAATGTGTTTAGAATGCACGAGAAAGCTCTTGACTTTAATGTTTGCCCCGGGAGTTTTTTTTCAGTCTTCAGCCTAGATTGTCCTTAAAGCCTATTGCACTTTGTGAAAGTTATCTAGAGAGAGAATGACAGATGATTCAGATTCATACCAGTGAGTTCCTGTACTGCTTGCCTAGAGTCTTACAGCAGCCACAAGCTGAGCTGGGTAGTATCAGTCATTACTGCCTCTCCTCTCAAACATGCTCACTGCAGCCAACATGAGCTACTTGCTCTTGTGTTGGTCATAGTGGCATTTCTCCTATGCTTCCTCAGAAGCAGGGAATGTATCCTAATGATTTTGGTAAGGAAAGGGAAGCACTGATGTCGTTATTACTGTTATTTCAGTTTAGCCAGAGTCCCATTTTACCAGTGTATCCGTCAGTTATATCAGTAATACCAGCCTATTTAACAATCTCACCACTATTGTGGACACCCAGGTTCTGTGAAGTCATATAAAGATGCAGGGTATGGTTCTATGCTGTACTTTCACCACGACAGCAGCATTTTATGCTTGGCTTTACTCAGACCTTGTTCATTTGCAGATAGTTGGTGCTTTTAGCACGTGATGGGAAGACAGATGTTCAGTCGCAAAGCCAGAGCTCGGGTGCAAGAGTAGCTCTCTGCATGCTCCCAGGCCCAGTTTTTACCTGGCAATACAAAGTAACTCACAAAGATGGAGGTTCAGCTTTCTGTGACTTTATTAACTTGTTTATTAACAGGCAGTTCCAGCAGAAGCACTTAATGCAAGCTGATTAAATAATGCGATGCTGTTCGCCTCTTATCCCTGCCACATGACAAGCTGGCTATTTTCAAGCAACTTGTTCTTTCCCATACACAAGCAGAATAATTCAAATGAGTCGCTTCTAGAAACAAGAGAAACCACAGTGTCCCCAATTTTTCATGCCTCTTTTCCATCTCAGTATCGCTGCAGTGGGCATGCAGTTGTTCTAAACATAGGGTATGTTTTCTTTCAGCACTGTTTTATCCCTGACAATTCATCAATCACCTGGCACAAAAACTCTGTTCCACCTTTTATTATTTTTCAGGACATAATGTCTTTTTTTAGATCTGTAATGGTTCTTCCTGGCTATAAAGCTGACATAACTCACTATATTGAAAAACATCGATAGTGATTTATATGGTTTCAGTTATGCAGTGTGCGTTTAACTTCACGTCCAGTCCGGAGGTAGAAACTGCTCCAGCCTTTTCTCTTATTACTCCTATGGAAACAAGTATATTTTCTTTCAAAGATTTTTCTGAAGCTTTTTTTTCTCTTTACACTCTTTGTCTTCCACAATCAGTTCATTGCCTTGTGGCATGCTGGAGCTAATTTCATGGGTTATTCTGTGATTGTGGAATATCTGTTGTTTCCCAGCCTGTCTGTAAAACAAGTTGACAAACCAGTCTGGTGCTTAACACATGCCACAGTGTGCTTCATTGCTGTGGATGGTTTCAGTAGCCTTTGAAACCCATTAACGAACACCTCCCTCATATGAGCTCTATTTGTACTGTGTCTGTGTAACCCACAGTCACCATTAAATGCAATTTTTATTTCACATTTTTGAATCGGGGTTGAAAGAGGAGGGAGCAAAAGCACATCTGCATTGTACATCATGTTCTGTGGGCATGCCATCATACTCTGTGGGCATACTGCTGTGCTCAAGGCATAGACTTCCTCCACAGTGCAGAGCCATGCTGAGCTGTGGGGCCCAAAGGCAGGGCATGAGCGTAGCTGCACAGTTCATAGCTCATTCTGTTCTTCAGAGATGGGTGTGCAGTGATGGCAACACTCTCCTGAGGAGAGCCACTATTGGATGTGATGGCCGAGAGTGCACTCCTGCTCTTACATGGAGGTGGTGGTGAAAACCCTGCTTGTGTGTCTTCTTTGCCTTTTCACGTAACTCAGTTCCGATCTGCCACTTGATCATCCCAAGTTAGTGCTGGCTGTGGCACTGCGGGGTTAAGAGAAGTTTGTAACACTTGTCAAAATTTTAAATCCCTGTAAAAAAAGGAGAAAAGTTGGCTCCTGGCCTTAAGTGTTACTTACTGCCTAATACAATTTTTCATGGGCATGAGCATTTGGTAAGTTTTAGTCTCAGTGAGGTATATGAGGTCTGTTCAATGTGGCTTTGGAAAACATGCTCATCTACTGCTTCTTTCCTGGCAACTGTCCTTCTTCACAATGAAGTGCTTGTATCATACTGAGAGCAGAAAAACCTACTCTTTTTGAAAACACCATTTTCTTCTCCTTCTAGGTTCTTGAAGCATGGCAGGACATAAGCCTGGTCCACTTAGGAGCATGTTATTGTATTTGGGGTAAAATTTACTGTATTAAATAGAAGTAAAGCTATGTCAGGCAGATGGTTGTATTTTTTCTGCAGTTGTGTTCCTCTACCTCGGAGAGGCTGGATTTGGATTTTTAGCCCTTTTCAGAGGCTAGCTGAAACTAGTAAATCCTGTGCCAGTGCCTCGTAGATCTGAGTGCATCCAAACAGCCCATAAGAGAACTGGAAGCTGTGGACATGACAGCCCTGTAAATCCTCTTTCTGCCTTTTAAAAGTGTGTCTAGGCTGGGAGAGAAAATGTTTCTCTACTGGCAAGGACCACTGCCTCATCTTTTAATCTACAAAAACTGTGATAGTCTCTCATTTTATCTTTGCTACTGAACTAGAGGATGTTTGTGTTACCGTCTGGGCCTTGGTTTAAGGCACATGCTAAGCTCCGCATCTTATCTGTGTACTCTGACAGTGGGAAGGTTCATGTGTACATTTTAAGTGGATGCCTTTCTGGTATCATCAACTGTCTTCCATTTCTTGCCTCAGAATAACAAGAGAGATGAATTATTTAACTCAAAATGTCTCTGAATCTCTTACTTGACTGAGGTTGTTGATGGCACGACCCCTCAAGGAGGGAAAGCTGAATAGTAGTGGCTGATAAATGGAAAGTGTTTCTCTCATTTTTCCGTGCAACTTTCTCCCTTTTTTCCCTTCTCCACTATTGTGTGCAGATAGCTTTCAGAAATGTTCAGTTACCTTTGTTCACAAGACCATCTAGAGACACAAGCTAAGTTTCTATGTTTCTTGTGCCAGGTACACATTAGGAGCTCAAAGAACTGAACAGGGTACTCCTAGACATGTTGGTCCCAGGAAAAAAGAGACAACATTGTTATAGTTTTATAAATAGAACACTGTAGTGAAAAGTTTGGTGAAATATGTGAGCATTTTGTAATGGGCTTTCCTAGTTAATGTAATGATTGCTGCTATCACCAGTCACTGATGTATTTAGTCTGAGAGCAGTCAGGGAAATGTTGTACATACAGTAAGCTAAACATAACATAACAGAAATCATGGAGGTATTGAAGAAAACAGGTTATATCCTACAGGAAATTTCAGTGGTATTTAAAGTATGCTCAAATCTCTTCTTCTTTTCATTTGTGAGAGCTAGGAATGCTGTCAAGGATGGAAACATTTTTAAATATTCCATGTCTGAGATGAAAAAGTTGTGATGATTTTGCTCAGGCTTTTTCTGGGCCAAACTCCTTTAAGCTGAAAACTGGGATCCTGTAAGAATAGATCTATGTTTTTCCTTACATTTCACACAGAATCACAGAATAGTGGGGTTTGGAAGGGACCTTTAGAGACCATCCAGTCCAACCTTCTACTACAGCAGGTTCACCTTGATCAGGTCACACAGGAACACATGCAGGCGGGTTTGAAAACCTCCAGAGAAGGAGACTCCACACCCTTCCTGGTCAGCCTGTGCCAGGGCTCCCTCACAGGAAAGAAGTTTCTCCTCATGTCCAAGTGGAACTTCCAGTGTTCCAGCTTGGGCTCATTACCCCTTGTCCTGTCACTGGGCACTACTGAAAAAAATACTTGCCCTATCCTCTTGACACTTGCTCTTTAGGTTTTTATAACTATTGATAAGGTACCCTCTCAGTCTAAACAGCCCCAGGTCTCCCAGCCTTTCCTCATGAGAAGAGTTGTTCCAGTTCCCTGGTCATGTTGGTAGCCCTCTGCTGGAATCTCCAGAAGTTCTCTATCACTCTTTCACCACTTCTCCTTCCAGTAGCACACAGGACCTAGAAATTAATATTTTCCTTAAAAATGAAAAATGGTAACAAAATTGGTCTCATGTAGGAATTTCATTACACCATGAATAAAATTTGACCATGATGTGGTGCTGATTCCAAAGAGCTCCTGTTTTTTCAAATGTTTTCTCCTGGATCTGTCTCTCTTAGCCATGCGACTCAGAATTGCAGTAGGAGGTCTAAATCCTGTGCATCTAACCACTGAAATGTACATGTGTAGGAAATAGAGAGTCAAGCAAAATTTCTATGTGGATTTCTTCATGATCTTGACTATGATTACAAGGAATGCAAATGGCAATGTGAACCCAAATATCAGAAGCTTCTGGTACTTTCCAGCCCATTCCCTAAAAGCACCACCATATCCCACAACAGCAATGCTGGGCTTTTTCTCCCCCAAAAGCCCAGAGCTGACCTCCAGAGGGCACTGCAAACTTGCTGTGGTAGTGGCCACCAGCACCACATCTGCAAGAGGGAACGGGTGGTTCAATGGGTGGTTTATTGCAATGAGGGGACATCAAAATAGTTTAAGTAATATTTCGATTGTGACTTTGATTGCAAAGCACTTATTTTTACATATAGCTTGTATGCACTTTGAGCTACAAAAAAATATATATATCACTGTAGCAGCTGTTTTTTGTTATCAACAAGATTATTGTGCTTATAGAGTGCATGGGAAAAATGTACATAAGCAGCAAAGGAACAGGTCTAAGTCAGTCATGAAAAATCATTTAATATAATTTTTGGAGTTTTCTTGCTTCTCTGCTAATTTTCAGCTGAACAGATGCTATTCAAGCAAATATTCATACGGTAAAAATACACAAAACTAGAATTTTAAAGAGTGGTACGATAGTGCTTAGAAACACTACAATAAATCAACTAGTATTTTTATGGAGAGACACTCCTTACCTTCCCTAATTAATGTCCAGGGCAGAAAGAAGCAAGAGGAGAAATCTGAGTATGGGAATGGTGGATTTGATTATAACATTAGAAAACTGCTGCTTCTTAGTATTGCTTATACAGTCATGTTGTTAGCCTGTGGCAGAGATTCCAATCTTATGGAATGACAAATTTCAGGATGCCACTAGCATCGCTACATTCTTTTGGCCTGCGCAGATTAAAATGACTGCAGAAGACCACAGCAGCTTCAGGGATCAGAGGAAACATAACACGTACAGTTTGTTGCTCCTCTGCTGCTGCCCACGTTTCACTTTCACAGCAGAGTTCTTCTCTGGTTTCATGACCCCTTGACGTTGTTCTCCTCCACTTGACTGGGACAAGCTGGAGCATCTTCCTTATGAGGAAAGGCTGTGGGAACTGGGGCTGTTTAGTCTAGAGAAGAGGAGACTGAGGGTGGATCTCATTAACATTTATAAGTATCTAAATAGTGAGTGTCAGGAGGTTGGGGCATCCCTTTTTTCTGTGGTATCTAGCAACAGGACAAGGGGTAATGGGATGAAGCTGGAACACAAAAAGTTCCACTTAAACATAAGAAAAAACTATTTTACTGTTCAGGTGAGGGAGCCCTGGCACAGGCTGCCCAGGGAGGGTGTGGAGTCTCCTTCCTTGGAGGTCTTGAAAACACACTTGGACATGTTCCTGTGCGATCGAGGTGAACCTGCTTCTACAGGGGGGTTGGACTAGATGATCTCTAAAGGTCCCTTCCAACCCTTACTGTTCTATGATTCTATGAGAAGATTACAGGTCTAGTGGTGAATCACTGTCTGGAGTGTGTCCTGCCAACTGCCTGTGCCTGTTGGTGAAAGAATTGGCAGAAAGAGTTGGCTCTGTCTCAGGATGTGCCTCCCCCTCTGAGTGAGCAGCTTAGTGGGATGCTGAAGGCAGAGTTGACCTGGCAGTCCACGTGGCAGATTTGCTGTGCTAAGACTGTGTTAGCTGGAGATGTAGTGTTATGCATGTGCAGATGTATCACAGTGTGAAGGCTGGTACAGGTGCCTCTGTGCATCACCGTGCCATCTGGACAGACATGGTGAGGCTGAGCTGGTGAGATAGCTCTGACTAAGTCCAATGCCAGGAGCTAAAAGCTCTTTTAGTCATAAACATCTCAACTGTGCTGGAGTTGGAACAGGCAATTTGTTCCAGGCTCTCTTGTTGGTGGGGGAACAACAAGCAGTGTTCATAGAGGCTTCCAGCTTGGGCAGAGAACTCCTCTTGCCACAGGTCCCAAAACAAGGCAACCTTGGGCAGATCCGCTAAAGCAGCAGGCAGGAGAGGGCCTTGCAGCCAGACAGGGCAGACAGGGCAAACGGTGGAGAAGCAATCACCAGGTCATCTGAGATCTCAGATGTCATATTCATTGAGATGGTCATGTGCAGCCTTTTAATAATCTGGAATCTGAGTCCCATGGAAAATGGATGCTTCAGTAGCTGGTTTTGGTCTGATGGTTCAACAAAGAGTGAAGATATTGAAACTTATCATAAATTCTTTCAGATGTTCCAAACTGTTTTCATTCTGGAGGTCAAAGCATTTTGCTCCTGCTTGGTTTGACCACATCTGCTGGATCAACTGTAGTGCCTTAAGGCTTCCCTTCTAATTTGAGGCTGGATTCATCTCCATGGTGCGTAGCAGCAGTTCAGCTAGGGATGATATACCACAGCATCTTCTCAGCTTAAATCCAAGCAGAGAATGCAGAGAAAGAGAAAGGACTGGGGGAATAAAGAAAGGAAGAATGTGAGATATCACTTTCCTGAGACAGTGTGTTAGGTGAGGCAGACATTAATAAAAAATTGACCTAAAAGAAGTGTTTTCAGATGAGTCAGCTGAAGTGTTTCAATTGGGTCAACAAGACTTGGAACAAAATCTTTTGTTTTGTTTTTTTCTGATTAAAATGACCGAGCACTGGAACAAGCTGCCCAGATGGGTTGTTGAGTTTCCTTCTTTGGGGACATTCAAAACCCACCTGGATGAGTTCCTGTGTGACCTGCTCTAGGTCACCTGCTCTGGCAGGAGGTTTGAACTAGATGGTCTCTTGAGGTCCCTTCCAACCCTTAAGATTCTGTGATTAAAATAAAATTAAAATGTCTCTCTTCTCCTTCAGAAGCACTGGCAGAAAATTCCCAAACAGCTCTACTGTTAGCACAGAAGTTTGCTTCTCTGAGCTGGCAGTGAGTTTCTATTCACATTCCTGGACTTCTAGATAACAGCCCTTATTTGCCTTCATAGGCCTTCTCAGTAAAACCAATGGCTTGGGTTTTAGAGGTAGCAGATACAGTGGTACCTTGTCACGTTTTAGCAATGCAGGGTACCCTACTGTGAAATCTAGATTTTTTTTCTTTTTTTCTCTGGAAATAAACAATTTCCCCCACATCTGCAACAACCCTGCATTTTGCATTCTTGTCCAATTTTATGGCCTCTAGCCTTGAGATGGTCCTTTGAATTAGAGGTCCCAGGTATTGCTATCCTAAGTAGCACAGAAATAGAAAATCCTGTGATTGAACAGAACAATACTTTGCAGGAACAGACTGAGCTCTGCATCCAATTTAATGCTCAGTTTAAATTCTGTTGAATATGCACCTTGGATCTTTGTTTTTGGGGGGAAATGTGCCATGTAAATGGAAATTTATATTTGACAATTGTCAGTTGCCTTAAAAACGAGACATGCTACTAATACACTAACCAGGGGCATGGGAGTAGGTTTGCCGAGAGGCAGGGATGGCTCTGAGAATACAGTTGCTTATGCTTGTCAGTGCATCTTCTTCTTCCGATGTTTGGTATTTTATTCTCTTAGTTTGAAAGTTTTTACTCTCATTTGCAAAACCAGAACCCCGAGGAGGCTGTGTTTGTGGGCAAAGCTGTGTCCAGTTAGCTTATCCTATCCTATAAACCCCATCTGCAAACATTTGGTCTCTGATCAATTTCAAAGCTTCTTTGAATAAATGTATGTGTATGAAAGACTATGTAAACAGTTCCTAGGCATAGTAAATAGAAATGGCATAGCTCAGTGCTTATTTGATAGGACATTCCATGAAGGCATCTCACTTGTAAAATAATACATTCATTAGCTGTGACCTGGAGGTTAGGCAGAAGAAGTTCCTTAACATTCAAAATCCAAATTTTGGTCTGAATTTGATAGCCTTCCCATTTTTTGGAAACAGCAAAAGACAGTCTTTGTTTAGCTGCAGTTCACATCTCTTTTTATTGTGCCCCAGCAGGATGTTCGCACCCTCACTGTGCAGTTGAGTCCAACGCCAAATGGATGTGGGTTGTAAAAGGTGTCTGGCCAGTCCAAGACGTTGAAGGGATCATGTATGAGGAGCAATGGCTTTCTCTTCCTTTTTGTCTGCCCAAGCTTGTCTGATTAAGAAATCTATTCCTTGCACATATCCAGATACCAAGACCTGCAAGAAGATACCTTACCCTATAGCACAGCAGTGTCATTAAAGAGTAGTACCATGTGCTTTGAGGATTCTGATTTTCAAAATGAATACTGATAAAAGGTGGGTCTGGATAGTAAAGTGCAAATGTAATTCTTGATCTAAGTCCTCCACGGTTGCAGGCATTCAAACCATGGGCTTTGGTATATACCGTCATAAGAGACAAGAGCTAGCTGCAAAGTTCAGGTCGGGAACCTGACTGAATTTCAATAAGTTACAGGGATTGTTAAAGCTCAGGGTGGTTATTGTATGTACTGCTGAATTCCAATTGAGTTATTCTGTGGGGAAAGAGAATGCAACAGACAACTTGTCACTCACTGTGTTTCTTTTGAATTAGAATAAAACTTTTTCAAACTTTAAAAATAAAGCTGTGAAAAACAGCTACATTTAAGTAGGCTTTGTACCATGTAAAAATTCACAAGAAAGCAAAGGGCAGAGATTTAATCACTGGAGTCCAAATAAGATTGATTTTCTAGATTTGGCCTTGCCACAGATCTGAATGCAATTTTAGATGCAAATTGTCCAAAGTCTATGAATTTGAGTGTTCAGTTATTCTTGAGTACTGCCAGTGTGGGGTAGACTGTATTATACCGACAGTATGAAACAGGTGAAATGAACTTAATTAGCTATTTTAATTACTGTTCTATGTGAAGTCAGGTTTCATAAAATGCGGGTATCTCTGACATGGGCATCACATACAAATGCTAAGAGTGACCATTAATTGTGTTCTTCTTCTTGGGTTCCCATCTATCTTTACTAGACTATAAACAATCAGAATATAAAGAAAACATAGTCACCTACATCCTGTTTCATCTTCTGGTTTGAAATGCTGACCTCAGTATTTCTAAGCTTGTGTCCAGGTTGCAGCAGTCATAAGGGTGACAGCAGGTAGAATGTGCATGTTTGACATACTCGATGTACAGGTGCAACCATGCAGGCTTGAGCATGTCTGTTTGCTACCATTTTATTTTGTTTTTCACTGCAGCTCAGAGATAAACACTGTGGCTGGAACTCTGTGATTACGTGTCTAAGAAGAACATTTGTAGATATGCAGACTAAGGAAGTGAGATCCAGATCTCATTTTCTGGGTGTCGAAAGTCTCTCTGTGCAAAGATGAGAGAGAGCTTTCATTCCTTTAGTGTACAGCACAATGTAGTGTGTCTCTTGTCCTCTTCCGCTGCACAAGGTGTGAGTAGTGCCTGCAGGAAGGATAACAGAGGTGTGGGTAGCACCGTCACTTCTTTGCATTTCTGTTTTCTTAAAGCATGAAAATGGCCCAGCTCTCTTGACGTGGCAATGCTGCTAAGGTCAGAGCATACTGTAAAGAGGCATCTTCCCTCCTGTCCTGGATGACAGAAATTCCTGGGAGGATTTTAAGCAGGGTTTATTTAAAAACAGATGAAAGCAAGCAAATTAGTCAGCTAGCAAAAGGAAAATGATGTTCTGAAAGACTTAAACAGTCTGAATCATGACCCAGAACTGCAGCCACAGGCAGCGGCAGGCTTGCCAGCATGAATATCTGAGAAAAATGTGAAGCAGGACACTTATGTCAGAGAACAGCCTCTGCAGCAGCCTGCTGCTGAGCTCTCATGTTTGTAGTCAATAGTGAGAGGGAGGCAAGATGGTCATGCTGCAGTTCATGTTCTCAAAGTGCTTTCTCAGCAGTTACCATCCATCTGAGAAAGAAAGAACATAAAAAAGAAAGCCCTTTTCTTATTGCCAGTGTTTTTCCTCGCTAGACTACTCAATTTATGTCACTTTCAGAAAGAAATTGAAAATATGCCATTTTGATGCTGCTGAATGCCTCTAGTTTTAGTGTTGCACTTAAGGGTGTGTGGTCATCCTAAAGAAGCTGCAGTGTTCTGCTCTGCTCTGTGTATGGGGCAGCAGCGTGTCAGTGCTACCTGACTGGGAAGACCTTTATCACTGAACTGTGAAGTTAGGTTGCCTTTCCCCTCTACTTAATTTTTGTACTGGTAATTTATGAGGGACAGTAAATGCAGCCAAGAGCAGGTAAATCAATCTGTTCACATGGAAGGGAATACGTAATATTCTGCCTTTTCTAAAAGAAATAAACAGATCTCTCATCTCACATTGTTGCTGCTGAAAAGAGACTCTGTGCTGAAGTCTTCATGTCTCGGAAGAGGATAGATGAGAATATGTAGAAGATGTGTCAAAGAAGACTTAGAAATATAAGTAGATATTAATTTGTCTGTTTTGGCTAATTAAAACAGCTCCTCCCATCAGCTGGGAGAAACAGCAAAAGTAAGAATGTGTATTTGCATTTTGTAATGAGTATGCTTAGACTTCATTTATTCCTGTTCTGAGTTTACTTTTCATTAGTAGCCTCCTGGTAGGAAAGTCTGTTGGAAAAATTAACTTGAACTTAATGTGGCCTTTTATACCCAAGAGATGAATTTTAAACTTGTAATCCTGTAGTCTTGCTGTGGAAGTGTAAAACCAAGAGTCACGTGCAACTATATACTAAAAAAAACAACAACCCACCCTGTATGACTCGGAGTTATCATTCCTAACACTGAGCTACAGTAAATAATCCTTTACCAGAGGGGTTTTTTTTTTCCCCATTTCCCCCCCCCAGTTTTTAATAACAAATGCCTTTCATAACGTTTCCAACTGCTTGTTATCAGGAAACATGCAAGCAGAGAGGAGGAGATTTACTGATTAAATGAGGTGTTTCACATTTTTCACCCACTGCAACTTGCATCCAGCTACAGGCCTCATTCTGGAGGCTGGGATCAGTGGCAAGGGCTAGGAGGCGAGCTCCTTACAGATCTCTAACCTGGTGTCACTGACAGCTGCTGGTAGCTGATGGGATGTACTGTTCTGCAATGCCAGGGAGTCACATCTTGTCCGTGAAGAGCCTTGTTTTTTCCTTTACAAAAACAAATGCCTTTGCTTTGCACAGGAATACATATCCTGCTGGTTGTCCCTAGTGCTTTTTTTCCAATGAGAGGTTAACCACGCTATAGAATGACCAGCAAATTGCAGTTCAGGGGTTTGGAAACAGCCACTGGTCAGGCAGGTGCTTCCCTTAAAAGGTCACCAGTGTGTATTGCTTCGTAACACAGTGTTCTCCCAAGCACACCCTGAGAGAACATCCTTACCCAAGCCTTTATTGGAGATCATTCTTCTCTACCCATCTATTAATAACCAAGTGATGTCAGGCTGTTACTCCTTTCTTCCTCCAGGCAAAAATCTAGCCACAATGAAAAAAGTAATAAGTGATATTTGGAGAGGGGATGCTACTGGTGTTGGAATGCAGGGTGACCCCAGGAACAGGCACTGCTACTGAGTCAGAAGATGACATCAACGCTCCCGCTTCGCTGACAGGTTTGCTTTCTGCAAAAAATACAGGCTTAGGCCAGTGCTCCTATTGTGTTAGAGTTAATGCTGGCATTCACTGGCAAGCAGGGCTGCGGGTAGTTAATCTGATCAAACGTTTTTTGGTGGGATGGCTAACAGCACTGTAAATTCTAAAGTGGTGATGCCATGCTCTGGGCTAGAAGTGAAAGTGGGCAAAGGTCACAGCAGGGAGTCACCCTCTCACTTCACCGCTTATCTGGGTGTATGTCCGGGTTGAGGCACAGTGAGACTGCAGGTGCTGTGAGCATCCCTTCTAGGGAAGAAAGAGCTTCCTGGCTGGCTGGGAATGAAATGTAAAACTGAGGTTTACCTTCCCTATCCTCCTGCCACTCTCTGGCTTTGCCTTTCCCTTAGGCTTCAAGGGGGCTGTTCAAAACATGGGAGTAGGTTCAACATAACAGTCTAAGGAGAAGAGGAGGCTACTGTGTGTCTTCCATGCACGTCTTCTGAGCATCTGAAGGATAGAGAATACGGTAATATTGGGGATACTTTTTCAATGTGCTTGTGGGATGGGGACTATGACTGCCAGGTAAAGAGTCCTCTTCCACAGGGCTTCCAGATCCCTCTGTGACAGGTACTGCAACATGCCGTGTAGCCCTCTCCTCTGTTCCCACCCCCTACTAACACAGGTTTTACCTAGTCCTTGAGTCCTAGGTCACAAATACTACACTTCTTTCAGTGTAGTGAAAGGAAATATATGTATTTCTGGTGAGCAGAAGCGCCAGAAGATCCTTGTCCTTGAAGATATAGAGATGGATACACCTCCTCTTGAAACTACAGTGCGGATACATCTTCCTGAGCCTTTTGCCTGATCTTACTTACAAGTCTGTCTGGTGGACCTCAAGTCTTTGTGACTTACTTTGTTGTCTACAATAGATCTGTGGAACTAAATGGCAGCCCCGTACATGCTGCATGTTACTGTGAACCTTGGGACAGAGAGCAATCTCAGCAGATACAGACTGACAAACTGCAAAGTACTCAGGCAATCATGCTGCAGTTCACTACAAAAATATTTCTAGTGAGTATTCTAGTGAAAACAGGCTTTGAGTTAGATTTTTCCCTGTGTCTGTACTCAAAACCTCACAGCCTCAGATGATGATAAATATGAAATAGAGATAACTATGAGGCTAATTGCTTTTGTGACACAAGGTGGAAGAAGGGTAGAAAGTAAAGAACTGGAGGTTGTTGGACTGCAAGATTTTTCCTGGATTATTCATTTTCCCACTACTACTCAATATGTTGCTTTATAATTGCAGGAGCCAAAGACAAAATTTTACTTTACCTCATCCAACAATCTCCCATAAATCCCAGATCAGGGTAGCTAGAATGTCCTATATTCACCTTACCCCAACTAGGAATTCAGTACCTTTAGTAGCTGGTGTAAGAATACATCTGAGGAGAATGCCACATTTTTAGAGGGCTGAGCAGGTATAATGCCCCTCTCCTTTGCGCCCTGTGTATCTTGCTTTGGCTGTTGCAGAAGTTGTTTCAGTGCCATTGTTCATTCCACATCATGCATTGCAACAGTGCAATCACTCTATTTAGATTCACAACATGTCCATGGGGAGCCACTTGAATCCCAAAGAAGTCTGAAAACCATCCCTTGAAAACACATGCACTGATGCCTCTTCCAGACAGTTATTTCCAGGCCACATAGCAGAAGTGAATGATGTGAAATAATATTTCAGTAGCACAGTAAGAGCCCTGAGTGGAAGGGTTGCATAACCAGGCACAGTCCTGTGTCAAATCATTTTTACTCCCAGCAAATGTGGATAGTGTGAATTTTGTGTTTATTATTCATGCAGTCCATTTCATTGTGGCATGACTATTTATTATAGATGGATGCATAAACATCTGTAAGCTGGTAATTACCTTGTTTGTAACAATAAGCCAATGACTAGAACAGCTTACTTCAAGTGAGGATACATGGATTTGTCTGGGCTATGCCATTGACTTGGTATGTGAAACACTAATTTTCATGCAGCTTGCTAACCTGCACTTAATTTAGAAATTGTGGCATGAATCTTTATAAATCTCTTGGTCATCTTTGCTAATTTTTGTGGTAGGTGATCAGTCCAAACACTTGTCATAATAAGGAGGGTTTCTGTTACAAGGGCTTAGGAGTTCAAGGGAAAAGCAGTAGTTTCAGTTACATGATTGAGTCTGACAATTATGATCAGGCCTTGGTAGCCTCCAGTTTAGCAGCATAGGTTCTCATTGCCAGGTTTCCAATAGGCTTTATTTGATATCATGACTGTGAACACCAAAAAAAGGAAAGACAACAACTTTATGTTCCAATTGCTGTGTTTCCAGGATGATTCCAGGAATCAGAGGGTCAAAATTCACTTCTACACCCACATTTTAGTTTCTTCTACCCTTGCTGCTCTGTGATGGTGTTCAGCCAACTTTCAATCTGTATCAAAAGTCCATATTTGTAACTCTAACAGTCAAGGGTGTATGAGTAGAACCTAGGTTTAATGGACCCATCAGTAAGTAACCTAAGTGTGCTAAATGGCTAGCCCAAGTAGAGCAGAGACATCTAGTATGAACAACATTTCACCATTCCTCAGTTTTTACTCAAGTGCTCATAATGTCTTACCAGCTGTCCACTGTAATATAAACAAACTGTCCCTGATCTGAGGAGCATTAAGAACACTTAGGAAAGGATAGGAAGAAATATACTGGTATTTTAAAATACAGATCAGATAGATTCTCTGAGGAAGTCTGGCAATGTGAGGTTTCAATGAAGGTTTGAAAAGAGGAAGTGTCCCTGTCCTGTGATTGAGCTCAGAGGTGAGGAACAAGGCACTGTCACATGAAACAATACATAGGGTCTCTTGAAAGGTCAACAAATATAGGTGTGAGAACTTTTGTGTTTTGAGAGCAAAGATTTGCTAGGAATAATTATCTTGATCTATAGCCTCAAAATCAGTGTCTGTGATGCTGAGGGTTTCTAACCATCCCTCTTCTAGGCAAACTCTTTCCTATTTTGCTTGTGACATGCCTTTTCAATTGCACAGGCTAATGCATGTGTTATAGATGAAGGTACTGCTTTTATAAGTTGGCTGAAAAATACTAGCTTGGATAGTTTGTGAAATGAACAGATACACAGAAAAATGAGCCCTGCTTTTATCTCGTGCACGTGGAGTTGAATAAAAATGGCTTCCTCAATCAGCAATGTATTAGCTTTCATCCCCCTCCTCTAGCTGACATCTTCCAACACTGAGCCTCTCTCCTCTTTGATCTGCTTTTTTGTTTTCAAACAGCTTATTCTTTGATCAAGAAAGATCAGCTTCTCCTGTGGGCAGAACATCAGTACACACTCTAGAGAAAAATGGAAATGATAATAATATAAATTTATCTTCTGAATAAGCTCCTGTTCCAGAAAACTAAGGAACTTCTCTTTCTCCCCAGTGACATTTCTGTAGCAACAATTTAATAGTGACAAGACTAGAAACAAAAGAATTTTCATAGATTTAGAGTGTTGTACTATTCAGTCACTGTTCAAGGTGGAAGGTTTTAGGTGATAAGGATCCTGGCTACTTAAGACATTTTTAGCTGGATCACCAATAGTTAAATGATGTATTTTGATACCTCTGTGTCTTGCATTTAGCTACGGTGCAGTCCATTTGTCTGTTGGGAACTGGTACACAGCAGCTTGAAGTCTGCCTTTCTTTCAACCAACTTTAAAAAACCTTCTTCCAGGCCTTTAAGTCAAGGTCAGTATGGGAGTTATTGCCTTAATCTATCCTCTAGTGAGACAGATTAGTAAAACGACATTACATCCCTGTTCCAGGTGGGAGGACCAAGAAAGTTGCAGACTCATTTGGCCAGCGGTCAGTCAGATGGGATGTAGCTCTGGGAGTATGGCTCCTTCCAAGGGTGTGTACCATCCCTTCTGACTGATCGTGCAGTGACTGACTCCTGAAGGATCCTTATAAAGCTGCAGGCTCCACCAAGTCATAAGTGAGATCACATTTTAATTAAGACATTGATATTATAAAATATACATGACACAGTAACACATAATAGTTAGGAAACGCTAGTAGGAATTACATAAGAATTTGTTATGAAATATTTAAGAGCTGGGATATTTCACCTATTGTTGCTGCCATTGTTGCTGAAGAATCCCTTCTCCAGAGCCCTTCCCTGGACCATATCCTATTTCTTGTGGCTATTTTCATAGCAAAGCTGTGCAGATGTCTTACTGTGGAGCCTGTCATTGTTGCCATCAATGAGTGTATCATGAACACCTCATACTGTGGGCTTCCTTGCCTCATGAGCAGCCTTGTTAAACTTAGATGCTTGTGAAGTTGGTTATCTTGTGGATGGGAGCCAAGGTTTAATTTCTGGCTCAGAATTCATCACTCCTGCTTACAGACAGTATCCTTCCTTTTAGCTTTTATTTATTACTCTTTTAGTAAATGTATTTCAGTGGAAGGAATTATCATGACAGCTCTGGATAAAAGTGTCCTTGACTTATAACCATAATCATCTCTTCTACTTATCATGTGACAAAACGTGACTAGCTAATTTATGATTCATGCTACGTAAAGGACTTGCCCATATTCTATAGAAATGTTTATGATTTTCCTCTTGGCTTTAGACATCTGTGAGTTGGCCAATGTACCCATAAACAATAGCCTCCAAGGGAATTTGCTGACTAGGGACATCTGGGGTTTGTTCCCTCTTTTTCCCGTGCAATGTTCCTTCCCTCACCATTGCACGTGAGCTGTGAAAGCAATCTGGAAAACAGCCTATGTTTCATGCCTGTTCTCTTTTGGTAAATGCAGAGACTGGGTTGGGGAGCTTTACGTGTAATGTGCCCTGGAAAGGGGTGAGGCTTAACAGGAGTTTTTTTAGTCTCCAGAACGATTCTCTGATTATTCCTACGTTTACTCTGTCTATTAAAGTGTGATGCTTCTGCATACAGTTCCAGCAAATCCGAATCCTTTTGTTGATGTTGTTTTTGCAGGGAACACTGTGTTAATGCCTTTCTGCATTTCTGAAGCCCCAAATACATTGTTTTCATTATTGAGGCTTCTACAGACTAGGAGGAAGATCTATAGCTGGTTGCTGGTGGCTGCCGTTATCACTTTGTGGCAGCTTATATAGTAGTAGCCTGTACTGAGTTTGTTCTCCCTCTACTTTGGACACATAGTTTATTCATAAAACTAACAGTTCCTCCATGTTCAATTTGTCATCCTTGCCTTTGAAAATAGAAGCTCATTTTTGAATACACCGCAGTATGCCACATACTCCCTGTTCACTGCAGCAAAAGCTGATGAGGAACTGTGGGGTTGGAAGAGGAGGAAGATGTGGCTTCCAGTAAATAAAAGCCACTGAAGACAGAAGCAGAGGTGGAAACATAGGTAATGAAGAATGCCAGCTGCATGAACTAGATGGATTATCACTGAGTATTGCTCTTTGCCATTGCTGATTAAATCCCTTAGTTGGACATGATGGGTATGAGAAGCCGTAGTATTTTCGTTTCATACTAGGATTTTGAGGCTGTAGCTTTCGACCTAGAAAATCTCTGTGTGATTTCACTTGATGCACAGCTACACTGGAGGCCTAATATTAGAGGCAACCTCGGACCATCCAGGTTTCAAAAATCACACTATTTTTTATTGCAATATGTTGAACATCATCCTTTGGAAAATGTGTCTCATTCTAGTTATCTTACACTGAGCCTTTTGTTGGATTGTCGGTTCCTTTGGAAATTTTGGCTTTAGTGACACCGTCCCCCTCTCCCTTCTCTAGGGAAGTGAGACTGTCGTCTTATTTGCTGCATCTGGCACTGCAGCCATCTAAACCAAATTAAAGAAGACACAGAAAGGAAAAAGCAGATAAAGCTGACTTCCTGAAGTCATACTACCTTTTGTTATCAGTCTGTGATCAATGCTATGGTAATTGGTGACAACAGCTGAGGAAATGCTGGTTATTACGGGAGGTGAATGTCCCTATCTGTCATCTGAGTCCAACTTGCTTAGCTTCAAATCGAAGCATGGGGTCATTAAAGAAACATAATATTGTTGCATTGATGGAATAAGCAGTCTGCTAAGTTCTTGGATACCAGATGGTAAATGCAGCTTGAGTTGGCAAATTGTTGCTCTTCTTCCTGCTGTGCAAAGGCTTTTTATGTACAAACATAATAAAAACAGAACAGAAAACCAAGGAGAAATTTCTTTAATCAAGCATGAGAGATTGGAAAGAAAATAATAACAAGAACAAACGTAGACAAGAATACAGGAATGTATTCTGCTCCAGTGTTTTCTGATTTATTCCTCTTGCATGAGAGCTCTGAGGGCCAAAGCCTGCTGGTTTTACTGTACAGAGAAGCCTAATGACCTCAATAGGAATTTATTAATGAAATAAGATACCACTGAGCATAAGTCTGTCTGGCTTTATCATGGTGGCTTCTTCTAGAAATAAGTTTGAAATTCTGCAATTTTCCTAGAATAATGGGAAGGGATGAGAGTGTTAGAATAAGGTAGAATTAATAAACAGTAACTGATGATAGGACCAGTCATGTTGATGATTGGTCTATAAAAGTGAAACCTTTAAAATTTTGGAATCGCCTCTGTATACAAGCTTTGTCACTCCAAACCAGACTGCACGAGTCCTTGGCACTATGCTTTAAAAGGCAGTCCTATCCTGATGGGGGATTCATCAGAGGAAAGATAAACCTTTCCATCTCTAATTTCAAAAATCTAGGAGTCTTTCTGGGGCCTCACAAAAATAAAGAAATTACAGTGCCTCTCCAGAGCATATAATGTGCCTTGAAATGCAATCATAAAAACCTCTGCAAATCTAAATCCCAAAGGCAATCAAAGTATTTTGGTGGAGATCTTGAGAGACTTAAGTTGCCTAGTCTTCACTATACAAACAAATGAATGCCACTTGTCCTGTAATTTTCATCTTGGGATATAAATGTGCTCAGCTTTTTATGTTCTCAAAGATGAGGGCTCCAATTTCTCTGACTCCAGCATTTCTTTTTGGCGATATCACTCATGGCTGGATCCTGTAATGCATTTAGACATTGTAGGGAGAGCTTTATTCTGTGAAAGGTACCAGGGCAGTCTCTGGCTTGGTAATGTTCAGATCTGAACATATAGTCTATTTTCTGTTTTTCAGTAACAAGTCTTCCCAACACATCGACATATTTCTTCCTGTATGAATAGGGATATAAATAAATGAAGTAATTTCTGGCAATTTTGATAGAAATGATTATATGAGGGAAGGTGAGGGTATCTGTTGAACTGCTCCCTGCCCCTTGTTTTCTGCAGTACACTCTATATCCTGCTATAGACCCGTTGCTTTGTTTCTGAGGCCCCGATAATGGTTGTACAGGATCAGGCCAGAAGCCCACCTACCCCCATTTCTCTTCTCTGGTAATGGTGCCAAAGCAGATGCTTAAGAAAGAGTAAAAAGACAAGCATCTAACGATACTTCTACTCTCTAATGATTTGCAGGTCAGGGATTTCCTGAGCCAGAAAAGTGGGCCGTTTGCCGCAGACAAGCGGTTTGTGATGTGATTGTCCCATTCATTGAGCTGGCACCATTTAGAGAGAATTTGATCAACCCAGATTCTTGCCTCAAACTAGAGTGCTCATTTGAGTCCTGATTATTTATTGTTGTTGTGAGTTTTCCTGTTTGTGGCGTTCTCATTTAATGATGAGTGCTGCAGATGGCTTATAAATTGAGACAGTATTTTAAACTAAGTATGGAGCTGGTTGTGTAACCTCTGCTGCCTTGGGATTTGTATTGGGGGGGTGGAAAAAAGAGAAAGAATTTCCCTGCAAGTACTCAACAGACAATCACTGCTCAGTGAATGAAGGCACGGATGTCATTTTACATCAGCTATACTTGCTTACATTCCTTGTGGCTGGAGGCAGAATTTAAGAAGCCATTGGATATGGCTGAGAGAAGGAGGTAATAAAACAGCACGGAAAGAACAAAGAAATGCAAACTTAAACAGATAACAGCAGCACTCTAAAATGAGCTCTTCCTAAGGTCTGTGTTTTTAGAGAAATTGCTTACCTTCTGAATCATATTTTCTGCTGCAAAGACAGAAAAAAATATAGCAGTGTAGTTGTACTACTCAAAAATCATATGAAAGTTTACCCTATGCGAGTGTCAGAATGAGATTTACTAGTACATTTTCTCTGCTGTGTAGCTTCTTTCATGGCAGAGGGGAATCTAATGGGCAGGGGGAACATTTTTATTGCAGCTCCTGACCACGTCTGTAAAGACCCCAGTTTGCTCCTGTGAGTGCTAATTCGTTACTGGTGCTCAGTAGCAGTATTTGTGATAAGACCTTTTACCATCCAACAATGAGTAAAAGATATCCATCATTCTGACAAATGATGACCTGACTTCACGTCATGGCCTTATCACGTTTGGGCTGTATTTCAGGGTGTGAGGTAGGGGGAAACATACTTGCAAGGTCAAGGAATTCAGTCTGATGGAAAATGCTGCAGACCTTCTTCCAAGTGACCCTACAGCTTCTGTAATTGCATTTCACTTGCTGACCTAAGTTTCAATCAGCTCTTAAAGACCACGTTGTAATCCTGTAGCTGGCTTGTACCTAGGCTAAGTATCATGGCTGGGAGGAGGGCAGTTCTCAGAGCTGCTCCCCTGATGTCACAGTTCAGATATGATCTCAACTGGGAATGTTTTCTTCTAAGGTTTTTCAAGGAATTGGCTGCAATTCTGGGAATATTCCCTGTGAACCATCACACATTTTCTCCTATCTGGGCAGAATGAATTCTTTTGACCTTTTCTTTCTGCAACAGAAGCCTAGAATAATGTGTACTTTCAAAAAAATTCTCAAGGGTTTCAAGAAGAAAATTTGTCACTTAGAGCAAGATAATCAAGGTTGCTTAGCGCTATGTGTTTAGTGTCATTTGAGAAGCTATAGAGTACCATCTGGTCTCTATCTGTCCAGAGGAGTGAAGGCCTGTCATGGATTCTGTACTGTATTTGCCAGATCTGTGTGGAAGTCTTAGATACTTCAGGGCAGCCTAACGCAGCTGATCTGGGATGAGTGAAAAAAGCTCTCAGCTACATCCACTTGTCCTGAGAGGAGACACGAATGTGCCCATGTTTTACTCGTGGTGGAAGACAGTCAGATCCAGTGGTGGTGAGTGCAGCGTGAGGACCAGCACAGTGTGGAAGCACAAAGTTTCCCCTGCCCAGTTCTGTAGCCCAGTTGCAGTAAGCTTGCAGAAACCTGGCAGAGGGCAGACAGCAAGCCAGACCTAAATATGACACCAGTGAAGGTATTGCCTAAATAAGAACTGAACTAAAAAAGACTTTTAAAGTCATTACGTCTTAGATCACCACAGCCTCATTCTTGAACATCCTCTGGCCACCTTTTGCTGTCTTGGCAGTACAAAGCTGCTGCAGCTGAGCACAAGCAGCTGTACTAGGTTACAAATGTTTTTATGCTTCTGGAAGAAACAGAATGCTAGTGAAGCAGGCTCATTCAGTGCTGTGTATTGATTTTCTCCAACTCAAACTGGGTGTAAAACACTACCTGATTGATCCTGTCCTCTTTCTTACTATGCAGTGGAGTAACATTCCAGGGAGGTTGGGATGCTGTGGGAGATGGTGGAACATCTGTCCAAGGTGGCTTCTGACTGAGAGTACAGATTATGAAAATATTTCTGGATAACAAAACCCAGCCCCCTAGAACCCAACCATCAAATGCTGTCTGAGCAGAAAGAGGCATTACAGCACAGGCTGATTTGTTTGCACATAGAGAACAAAAATGCTAGTGGCAGCTGCTTTCTCATCCTGGGAACCAATTTAGCGTCTCCTTCCCCATATGACTCAGACAATAAATTACACTTTAATCTAAATTTTTAACATTATTCCTACCACAATAGCTGGGCAATTTCCCCCTTTCTTTTTCAGCACCTCCCTTGGAAACTCTTTATCGGCTATATTGTTTCATATTAGAGAAGTTATTGAGTTTATCAGCTAAGGCATTTATGCTCAGCATGAAAATGAGCAATACACAGGTACTCTCCTGAACATTGTTTCCCTGTCAACAAACACAGTAGATAACCTAGCTGCAGATTTACCTCAGGAAAGAAACAAAGATGATATGACGAAGTAATCTATCTGGAGGGGGTAATTTACTGAATATTCTGCCCGTTCTTCACTCATCTGCTTTCAGCCAGGCAAACATGCATTTAAAGTCCCTGTGAAAAGGCATGTTAGACGGAGCGGATGGGAAAGGTGAAGAGAATTTTTATCACTCATTGGGTTGGGCTAACAGTCTAACTGGATCGCAAGTCTCTGCTGCAATAAGGTTATTTATGGACAGGAGCATGTCTTCATCAGGGGATCTTACAATGTCCAGCTCTTTAATATCCTCTAGCATGCTCATCAAAGGATGCTACAGATCAGGGAACTGAGGACTCACCTTGAAACCACTGAATGAAGTCAGACCAAACTAGCACTTGAATATCCTATTTCTGCAATTCAAGTGAGTTTTCTAGATTTTGAACTATTCTTTAATGAATTTGAAGAAAATTCCAGTTTGGACCAGAGGCCATTGTCATTAAAGCTGCCCTGCACACTCATGCAGAAAGTTTACATGAACAATAAACATCGCAGTGTAAAACACTGAAGGCAGAAACTTCTCAGTAGGCTCTTGTGGAAGTGATAGCTTCTGCAAAATCCCAGAGATCTGAGAAGAAGCAGATGCTTTCTCCACTAGGAGGCTGTGAAATGAAATTTTGACTTGAGTCTGGCTGCCATTCGTCTGTGTTCACTTTAGTTGTTGTACATTATATGATGGTGATGCTCTTGGGGCATCCAGAACACCAGAGTCTCTCTCACAGGAGGCTCCAAAATGATTCAATTGCAGTTAATGGGAAAACTATTAGGAATGTTGAAATATTTAGTTTGGATCAGAAACTGTAGAAATCTTTGTTCAATGTTCTGCATTAATGCATGTTTCCATTTTCTAATGTTATTTTCTATATTTCCTATTGTTGGAAGTTGTGCTTACTACAATCTTAAATTTTCAAAGCTTTAATAAAGTGAGATGTAAACAAGCAGAAAAAAAGATCTGTTTGTTGCCTATCTTGGATCACTGGCTGGTAGGAGGTGCCACAGGACACAATAAATCATCTCTGTGACCACATCAACTGGTCACAAGGGAAAGGCACGTCCCTGCCATTCACAGCAGTGCTGAACCAATGTGAACAATTTAGGTTTTTCATGGATAGTTTATTGTCTTTACAGCATGAATCTTAACTGAGTTAGGCAAGAATACATATTAATTCATAGTGCTTTTCATACTGCCATGTAGGATTTTCATTTTCATTTGAGACACACATGTAATTATATGGGACCACTGTATCACTGAGATTTTTTCATAGCAGTTTCCAGGCAAATTTCATATTTGAATTGGAAGAGAATGAACAGAGACCTGATTGAGGCTTGTAAGGGTAAAAGGTAGAAATAAGAAGCCATATGTTTTGGCGCTTTTTCCCCCTTTCCTTTTACATGAATTCTTACACACTTACACATAATTTTGTGGGCTTCTGTAGAGATAGTCTCAATAAAGAGTCCCTAAAAGAAGGGTGATGCTTGTCATGCCTTATTATTCCATTAAGCTAGGACTATCTGTTTTTTCTTCTTCTCTTAACTCTGGATCATTTTTCAGCCCTCCCAGGACCTCTTCTACCTTCTTCATGGGTCATCAGCAGATGCTTTCCTCGGGGATCTCCCTTCTTTCAACTCCTTTGACCTTACCTACATCTTAGTCTGTTTTCTCTGACACACTCCCAGGTGCCCTCTTACAGTTGCTCTGGAAAAGCTCCCTGCAGGTGTGTCCCTGCTTCCCTTAATCCCTCCCAGCAGGTTTGTGGATGGGCCTGAGCTACCTGAGGCAGTCTGCTCTGGGACGGAAGGGCCCATGTTAGCAGCCACCTCGCAATAGCAGCCTGTTAGTGCCCCATCAGGCCATGCCTGTGAGCATGAGGGACTTCTGAGATAGACTGATTCATGTCCTGTGTTTTTAAAATCAATTTGGATCCAGCTAGATATTCTATGACACAAATACCCTTGCTGCTTATATGGCACACCTGCTTTTTATATTACATTGCAAACTCTTGAGAGAGGCGAGTTCTTTTTTTTTAACTCAGCGTATAGTGCCTGGTACAACTGGGATTGTTTCATGGGGAATTTGTCTGCTACTGCAATATAATGATTAAATAACAATTAAAGGAATCTCTGGAGCTAACGCATCTGCCTAAAATCTGGATTTTCACTCAGAATTATATTGCTTCGTGCCTAAACGCAGGCTTTACTGTGCTTGCATAATGCCATTTCATGACAAGAAAACTGCACCAGAGCAAACTAAGGGGTATTGGTCATGCCAGGAATTTTGAAGAAAAGCAGCAAAATTAGGAAAACGGAATTAATTTGTTTTTCCCAAGCACTGAATACAAAATGCTGTGTAAACAGTGTGGGGGACTTCTGGAATCATGAGTCAAAAAGCATGGTGTCCAGGACTACCCATATTAGTATCCATATTAGCAAACAGCACTGAGTCTAGAAAGTGAGTCTAGGGCAGGTACTTGCTTTTTTCTGCCTGACAGTCTAAAGAGATGGTGCTTGGTTTGTCTGTCTTCTGCACCTGTGTGAGACAATAAGGTGAATATCACTCAGTTTCATAGCCTCAGTGCTGAACATCGCTTCCTAATGTGGACACATGACTGGTCCTCTTCCTCTAGAGGTGGAAAGCTTAGGCACATCTTTCTGGAGCACAAATATTTTTGTCTTTCTTTGCCTTTGACTGGCTGGTTAATGCTTTGCAGCCTTTATTGTTACTTGTCCAGAAGCAAGTTATTCTTCATTCAAGTATAGCTTCTTGGTAGTTAAATGTGTAAATTCATTGTTATTTCAAAATGCAAGATAATCCAGTTTCTGGCTAAATTTTGTTTTTCTCCTCTGCTGCTTCTCTTTCTCCCTCCCTCAGGGGCTAAGAACAGTAGGAAGACCTGGAAACAGCTTGACTTCAATTTCTTGCTCTAAATAGGCAAGGTTGCAAGTATATATGTGTGTGCTTCTCTCCCAGCTGCCTCAGTATGAACACAACTACCAAACCTATAGGACTGAACTGCAACAGAAACATTTCCAGTATTGGTCATGGTGAAAGTTTTTCTAATAATTTGAAGTCTGTGCTTTCCTTTGTACCTGAGTAAGAGTTGAACAATGGCCCATTAAGAAGAGGAGGACAGTGAGTAAAGCCTCTTAAGGATGATACTGAGAATGTACCAGACCCACACCACCCACACTGTGCTATTGTACCCTATTTACAAAGCAAATATCACAAAATGTGGAGAACAGGACCAATTTGTGTATAGAGGCTGCATTATTTAACATGTGCCACTGTAAAACCGACCTGAAATGAAGACAAAGTTCATTCATATTTGTTGTAACTATGTTCAGGAAGAGTGGCTTTGCTTCTCTCTTAGAAGATGGTATGTCCCCAGTGAGCGTGCATCAGGATTCAGTAACATGTAAACTTCTCAAAGCCCACAGCAGGCTTTGACTATATTTAATTTATTGGTCACTTTCTCTTTAGCAGCTGAATGGAGGAAGATGTAAGACATTACCCAGTTTCACAGTGAATGGGTTGAACTTGTTTCCAAGGTAAGTATTGGACAGCTTCTTTCCCTTGGTATTTTTCCACCTCCCCATCTCTTTCTCAATCTGTACGATAGTGAATCAATGGGGGTGGACAGGCTGTAAAGTCCTTTACTTCCACATGATGTGCTCTGAACCACTTACCTGAGTCACGGGGCTTGGATGGAATCAGGTGTCTTGTGTGAATTAAGTCACTTTTAGTCCTAGATGCTTGCAGTACATTCCTAGGTTGGCTATGCTGTATAAAATAGTCCTCAAGCTGCTCGGGATACATGATTGTGGGAGGTGACTTAATGGAATCTGTAGCTTGTTTACCAACCTCTGTTGTGTTGAGAGTTTAAAGAGTCACCTTTTTCCACCTTTTTCTTCTTTGAGTATTTCAGTGTCATCAGTAACACATCTGTGCTAGCTATGGTAGCTTGTAATAATTCCGAGTGTGGAGTTTTCAGAGTGTTTCTATTGATTTCCTCAGTTCCCTGGTTCAACACCTTGAGGGAACACTGATGAAACTTTTCCCCACCATTTGAACATAAAAAGTCCAGCTCAAATGAGGTCTGCAGGCAGCTGTAATTTCTGGTGTCCTGTGTTTTCTGATGATCTGTATTTTCTGTCTTGATCTCAAAGGGCTTGGCTCTCTTCTTAGGCATTATCATCTTCAGTGGAAGTAAAACAGAACAGTGTAGTGGAGGATTTCACATCAAGTATTTTATGTCTGTCTTTCTCCAGTGATACAGATTGTGTTAATGTGGAGCAGACACATCAGATAACATGTAGTATTGGGGTTAAAAAAGGAAATTGGTGTGAGCAGCAGCACACACCCTCGGGAACATTGCTGCATGGTGCATTGGTGCACTCTCACTTTAACTTGAATTGCTGGAACAAGGAAAGCAAGGCACTCCATTAAATGAAGTAAGATGACAATGTTTGCGAATAAAGCCTTACTTTCAGGAAAAACATATCAGCAACAGTTGCTCTGAAAGAATACTGTGATCTGAATCTTGTGTGTTTACAAAATGATTGAGTGACTTTGTTCTCTTTCACCGAAATGAAACAATACATTTTCATTCCAGTCTTTTGTCTTTTATGGTATATTTTTTTAATACAGTTGAGATAAATTTCCTTTGATTCCACAGAACAGATGACAAGAGAGAGAATTAAAAAAAAATCCGAAGCTTTATTGTTACAAGATGCAGGTGAATTAATCAAGGCTTAAATCAGCTGCATCTAGTTACCTCTTAGTTGTGAAATTACCTCTCTAGTATGAAGATTTAGCTCCAGTTTCTCATGAATGTTTATTTGTGGTTTTCAGCTCTGATAAGTTACTTTGCACTTGCTTATACTGCAGTTTCATTGAGTTTTGCAGATGGGCTCCTCGCTTTGTGAGAGGAGTACATACTCTCCTCAGTTTACAGATGATTAAACCAAGGCACAGAGTAGCTGAAGGTCACACAGAGGGTGAGCCAGGTCAAATCCACTAAGCAAACATAGGACTCTGTGCCTTGTCTAACCTGTAACAGCTTGACAAGCAGGTGAGCTCATTTCCATGGGGTCCAAAGTGTGGCTTCTAGGTCAAGTAGGTAGATTTGTGTAATTTTAAAATAGATTTATCTGTGGGTTTGGGTACAGTAGGAGCATGTCACTAGATTTTAACTCATTTCTTGATTCCAGCTAGGTTTAAGGCTTCAAAAGAAGCATCCAAAGAAACAGAATGTATTTTCACTTGCCTTAAAAAGAGCAGCCAGTGTGACATCATCCCCTTCAATTAGGCAGGCACTGATCTCTGCAGTAGAGGGGGAGGGAATACACTGTCCCCAGATCTGTTCCTCTAGAGCAGGCTCTGTGGATGTGAATAACAGAAGTGATCAAAAGGGAAAGATCTTCAATAGGAAACAAATAGTGGAGTTGCAGAAGAGAAGTCTCTTGCTTTGGCCTTGTGAGGAAAAAAGAAGGGAAAGCTGCAGGAATCATGAGAAACCAAAGCGTGAAATACTCACAAGAGACAAATTGTGGGTAGCTTTAACAACCATTTTAGCAGGGTCAGAGAAGAATAAAAGAACTTATTGAGTTCACTTGCTGAGACAGAGTTCACATAGTGCTCATTTGGCTGGCAGAATGGAAAATGGCAGCAATACTGGGAGTTAAAGTCCAACCCTTGGGCTGCAGGCACATGATTATGTGCCAATGAAGAACACAGTGAATTAGGAACAGCAGAACAGAAGCAGCTCTAAAAACATGGTGTCACGTTTTGCCTCATTCTTCATTCTGAATGTTCTAGTTGCTTTTAGAAAGGTCTAAAATTTACTGTAAAAATGTAGTAGTTCCCTTCTCATTTCCAAGTCACACTTCTATGGGAGCTGCTATAACCCTTGTTGCTTGAAAACATCTTGAAGGATAGTAGCAAGATAGAAAGGAAGATTGAGGTTCCATTTATACAAGAATGGTTATTTCCAAAGTTACTGAAATCTCTTCAAAGTAAGAAGCTGTTTCAGTTCAAAATTATCCAACATTTGCTCATTCTTGACACTGTTCATTTGCTAAGCAACTGCCATCGGGTTTTTGTTTAGGGTAGGAAATATCCTGGCATCACAGGGCCTGTGCAACAATTGTGCTCTGTCTTAATGCTTGATGTGTTTTTTTTACTTCTGTCTGCAAGTATTGGATGGGACATAGACTCGAGAACCTTTTTCTTATGTGAGCACTAGATTATCATGGCCTTCCTTCAGGGTCTCAAAGAACATTTCCAGAAATCAACGTAACCTTCCACTGAACTTCTCATTATAGGTAGTTGCAGCACAACCCTGCTTGGCTCACACAACGGGATCATCTTAATCTGTAGACTGGCTTGCTGAGCTTCCCTCAAGGAACCTGTATTGAAGGTGAATCAAGGTTATTGAGCTGGAGCTGCATCATGGCAATGGGCAGGGACCCTGCCCTTTTGTGTCTGTGTCAAATGATCTTGGGATAGAGGCTCACAAAAAAGCAGATACATAGACCACTAATGATTGCTGGGGTATTTGAAGGCAGTCTGACTCCTCTTCGGGAGGTTTCACTGTGCCTCCATGTGAATATATGCAGTGCAAGTAAATTATGTTGCTGTATTGTGTTCAGAATTGTTAGATCTGGACCCAAATCTAGCCATCATTTGTCCATTCCCCTCTCTGGGAAGGTATGCTTCTGCCATGTTTGTGGCCACGCTCGGCAGAAGGCAATGGGATAGGGGAGTGTGTGTTCAAAATTTCACAGCATCTTGGCAACAACAGTTTAGAGGGGAACGTATTTAATAAGCACCCTGAAATCTGGCCTGCCTGAGTAAAAACTGATTCTCTAGCAAGAATAATTCCTCCCAGAATATGATAGGATATTTTCCTGTTCCCTGCTATGAATTGACCCTGCTTCCAGCTGCGTGGAAAATGTGTCAACAAGGGCAGATGTTTGTTTGAATCTTGCTGAATTTCAGCTCTTGCGTCTTTAAATGTGAAAATATCACAGATCTTAATTATCTGAAGCCTCTAGGTTGAACCTATTTGAACTCTGTTCAGAATGAAAGCCTGAGATATTGGGGAAACTGCCTAGAGTCCTCCAGGCAAGAAGAGAAGAGGGCTGAAGAATAACAGGGTAATATGTGTGTAGAGACACATTTAGATCCATGCTAGAGCACAGGTCCACAGTTACTTACGCCAAGTACCTCAAATATCTCTGGATAATCAAAGCTGTGTTTTGCTGATACACCCAAGGCAAGGAAATGGAGGCCCTGAGGAGGTCACTGTAGACAAAATAGTTGTCTTTCAGAGTTCAGAGAAGATGTGGCTTGACAGTCATTAGTATTACCTGCTGGCACATATGTGTGATATTGAATTATTGCATTTGATGAGTGTGAGCCGTGTTCAGGCCAGTTTTCACCCACTTTCCAAATTCAGATTCATACAGATAGGTATATAGAGCTTAATATTCAACCAGGTCATACAACTTAGTAGTGAAGCATCTCTTGCTTTGCTTGCCCTCTGAAAGAAGACTTGTTTTACTGAGACAGGTAGCTTGGCCTTGTTTTCTAATAAGTGACTGCAGCTAACAGTCTGCCTTTGTCATTTGCAACTCAAGTTACTCTCCTTGTAGCACTGTAGGGCATTATAGCAAAGCCAATGAAGACTTCTGTTCCTGACAATAAAACTTACCCAAGTTTATATCTGGCTTTAATAAGAGCATGATAAAGTCAGTGTTGAGGGCATATTCAAAGCCTCCATGGGATCTGGCATATTGTACTGAAGTTTTCTAGCAGCTGCTAGCCTTAATTGATTTGCACACAGGACAACAGATTGAGTAGGATGTTCTGAGATGCAATATTGTCAAGCCCCACCATTTTCTGGACATCGAACTAGAAATGTCTCTTCTTGTTTGCACATCTTTCATCATGAAAGACCAAACTGTATAGAAACAAGCCAGCCAAATTCAAGCTGTGATCTCTTCTGCCAGGCTAGTACCCAGAGTTCTATTAATTATGTCTATTCTGGCTATGGAAGAAAGGGCCAAGCAAATGAACTTAAACAGCACATGGAGAGAGAGCAATTGTACAACCATTCCTTAGTTCAGAGCCATCCAGTTCTCTGACATCAGTTACATGTTAGCAGATGTATTTTTGCTTCATGCAAAACATATGGTTACTGAACAGATACAAGATATTTTAAAAAGATATTTTAAACAGCTTTCCCACACAAGAAGCAGAGTTCCACTGTAAATACAACTCCATATAAAATGGGTTATGTGTCAGATGGAAAGACTGAGGTCAAAAAGGACATCTGTGGAGCTCTTCCACAAGTGGCAGCCTGTCTGGGAGCTGTGGGCCACCCAGGTCTGGCAGATTTTCTTCTCCACATCACCTTGAAAGACCTCCTGAAAAAGACTCCACAATTCCCTTCTCTTCCCTACCAGTGATCTTGCCTTCTAATTGTCCTTAGCTACCTGTTAGATGTGAGCATGAAGCACCCAAACACAATGTGGAGGAAGTCAGTGGCATTTTATGGCCACCATATTTCCTGTGAGCAATCCTGCTGATGACAGCAGAGTCTTTAACAGCAGTTGCACTGGATGGATTTTTTCCAGAATGAGGAATGGATCATGAGAAGATTACAAACTGTACTTACGGTGTTGGGAAATGCCATTTTTTTGATCTAGGAATATCATCAGAGAGAGGTCTTGCAGGTTTTTGGTAAGATGCAGCTGTCCTATCACGTTTCAACACTATCAGCCCCTGCCAGTCCAGAAGAAAATCACCAGCCAAAGCCCTTGGTAGATGAAATATCGTGTAAAATCAAAATGCTTTAGGTTAGTCTGGAACGGGCTGCTGAGATGGATTGTGGAGTTTCCCTCTCTGGAGACATTAGATACCTACCTGGATGAGTTCCTGTGTGACCTACTCTAGGTGCCCTGCTCTGTCAGGGGAGTTGGACTAGATGATCTTTCGAGGTTCCTTCCAACCCTTAAGATTATGTGATTCTGTGAAAAGCATTTTACAAAAATTATTCCAATTACAAATTAAGAAGTGGAGGCATTAAGAAACTTGCAAAGGGTAACAAAACTAGTCACTGTGAAGAGCTGGAAACAGAGCCCACAACCCAGGAACTGGATGTTGCTCAATACCCTGGTCCTCACCACCTCCCAACAGTTCAGAGGTGAAATTGTAGCTCCTCTGACGCTCTGAAGTTTAACAGTTGAGTTCAGTGAAGCCAAAATACAATCCCATAGGATTTTTCTGCCTTTGTTCAAATTATCCGGACTTCTTGAGACAGTCAGTCTGTCTGGACTCCTTAAATGTTGCAGAGGCTTTGGTCTTTCCTCTGTGCTGGCATGAATTTTCTTCAGAAGAAAGCCCAAGCTGCTCATAATGCTGCACTCCACCTCAGCTGTGATGTGGCCTGCAGGCTGTACCCACTCCACAATCTAGACAGGAGCTGATTAACTCCATTACAGACATTGCTTATAAACCCCTTCTTAAATAAATGTACATAAATGTGTATATGTTTAAAAAGATATTGATTGCTTGATTTGCCTTCTTGTGATCTTTTTTCAATATGAATCAAAAAGAAGTAAAATTAAAGAAAGTTTCCATAGCTATATTGTGTTGATCAATGAGTATTATAGCAGGTATGAATGCTAAGGAAACGAATACACAACCATAGCTGAGGATGCAGATAAGCTTCTGTTAACTAGAGCTTTAAAGGCCAGAGCAGCCTGTGTTTCTCGGACTGTGATCTGCCCACTTTATGCCTTGAGGATTGTAACTGAAAGTATCAGAAGAATGGAAGATCTGGAAACAACTATCTACTAATTTGTTTATTCAGTAGAGGAATATGTTTGCATTAGGCACCCATCCAAAAGCAACTTCTATTAAAAGGGAATGGGTCACAGCAGGACACAAAGAAATTGGTTTCTTCAGTGGCAAGCTGCAAACACCCATTATTTCCAGCTATTTTGTAAACGAATGAGATTTTTGCTTTCTGATGTATTACTTAAAAGAAAAAAAAACAAGCAAAAGAAGTCTTAAATATGTGGAAAAAACACAGACATGAATAGATAAATTTTCATTAAATTTAAGAATTAAATTATTATTAAAGTATTATAATGTTGTGTACTGTTAGGCAAAGTGATAGCACCAAGTGAGCACAGAAACTAAACAAGCTGTCTCCTGTATTTAAAGAGCAATGAGAAAGCCAGTTAGTCAAATAGGACAAAAGTAATGCTTTGTACTTCCATGGCTCAAAGGGAGGAACGAACTTTCCAAGATCATACAGAGATGAAAGTCACCACCCTCATTCATCCAGAATTGCAACTTCCTCTTAAATCAGGGCTTTTGAGCTTGGTGGAACTGTTTGTTGAGTTACACATCCAGAACTTTGTGGCGGAGTGGGAGAAGGTTCTCTACAAGTCCATCCATGAAGGACATTTGAAATTTAGCATTTGTGACTAGTTCAACTGAACAAGCCAAGGAAAGGAAATAGGAACTGAGATTAGGTTTAAGTTGCCTAATGTGCAAACTTGCCAGAGTTTTACTCATGTTGCTTTTTATTTCTTCCAGGTTAAAGCCATCACACATACACTTTGCATAAGCTGCCTAGTGGGCAGTACTGTGTAAAGCCATGATACATTGATTGTGGGTTGGAGTCTGAAGGATTTGGGATTAAGTACAGCAAAGGAGCAGCAGTAGGATTTTTCTGTCTCTCTTTGAGACAGTTTTCCCTTTAAAGGTCATTTTTGCAAATTTATATAATGTATAATAGATGGTTTTGATACTGCACAATTGAAAACGAATGTGCTAATCTGGAAGGTAATTGACAGTCTTTCAAGAGGATGCTTAAATCATGGAATTGTTCTCCAAGCAGGGTTCTGTTCTATTACCCATGTTAGTCCAAAATTCTTTAGAGAGAATGTAATTCTCTGTTATATTCTCTGCACGAAGAGATTGATAGAAGCAGAAACAATAGGAGAAGGGCATTAGGAAAGTTTCAAGTTTAAATTGTGCTTTAACTGTTGTTGGAAGGTTGTGTCAGGTCTTCTTTCCATATTCAACACTGGTTCACTTAAACAGAGTGAAATCTTGAGTTCCTTAAGTATTATTCGTACTCATCTCTTATTTGCTCTTTGGGAAAGATGTGGAATTCTTATAGGAGTACTGGATAAGTGAGACCATATGTTGTATAATAGGTTGTATTCTTATTATGTTGCTCTTGGCACATCTCATATCCTCTGAGTAAGTATAAAACTCTGTATCCCTCTTCCTTCTCCTCCCAAGAGCATAGGTTCAGTTCTGCATTTGCCATTGTGCTGACTCCTTATGCACCAAAAAGTTCCAGTTACAGGCTTGTCCTCAGGACTCCATATGTACCTCTTAAAAATTGAGTAATTTTAACATGGCACACTAGGATGTTTAGAGAAAGAGAGATATCATGATGTCTGGCCCTTTCACCTGTTGGAAAGACTAGGCATGAAACGCATTTGGGAAAGAGATATGAGTGCATAAATCCAAATCTGTTTGTATTTTTAACAACTTGCCTTTTGAAGGACCGTGAAGCTAGAGGGGTGGTTTGAAGCTTCATCTGAAATGATGTTGAAGTTCACAATTCAGTTGGGAGAAATCAATACATTTGAGAAGAAATGAACTAATACATATAATAAAGATAAATTCATATAGGAACAGAGACATGAAACTGATGGACTGTAATGTGGGTAAAATTTTAAAGAAAATTCTATGTAACCAGAACTGAGAGAGGACTTTGATGGCTGCGATTGGGAAGTAATAAGTGTTGTTTTCTGTCTTGCTCAGTGAATCAAACAAGAGTATCTTCTAATGGAACTGGAAAGAACTGAAACTACCAAGCCCCAGGATGTAGGGTGCTGTCTTAAGAATTGCATCTAATCCACAGCCACTGAAAAGTTTTATTTTCTTACTGAAAAAAAATACACTTCTTCTCCACACACATAATTTTCACCAGGAAGGGAGAGTTTGGATAGAGTGGAAAGGGGAAAATCTGGTTTCCATTGGAAATATTTTAAAATGGAAGTTTCCAACCACTTCTATCGTTAACAAGGAGATAGAACATTTTGTTGCAAAGATTTCATTGGGAAACAATTTCCGTTTTTAATCGACAACTTTCCAGCCCAATTTTTCCAAGCAGCACCAGTTGTCTCACATAGCGGCTGCTTGGAAGCTGATGGCACAGGTAGGAAAGAGCACAACTCTGCTGGCCTCGGGAACATGGCATCCTGTAATGGGGTGGGGGGGCTGTGAGGGATTAAGTGGTATTCAAAGCAGTTCAGATTACACTCATCGGAGGGCAGCAGTGCGCACACACAGCGACCCGCTCTGTGCTGTATCAAAGGCTTGCACAACTTATTATACATGGCAGAAAGATCGTTTTGCGCACCAGCAAAATGTAGACGGTTGTGGGCTGGAAAATAGCAATGGCTGGACCTCAAAAAAGGCTTAGATTCAGTTTGGGATACCATAGAAAAATCAACATTTGCTAACAGTTACCAGCCTACTGGTGTCTGAGACACCACATTTTCCATTTATACTCAGAGCAGGAAGTAACTGTGGTCTTTTCATATACCACAGTGTGGTAATTTTTCTGGCAAATGTTCACCTTTTAATGATGACCACTGTATTTTCCATTGCTTGTGCTAGAGCTCTGTTTGCAGCTTAAGGTAGTTGTGATGCTCTGTGTTAATCGTTCATCCATGTGGAAGTACACATAATATATAATTCTTCAAACACTTAAGAGAATATTCACATAGATCATATCCAGAGGGACTGAAGGAAAATCAGCCCTCCCAGTCCTTCTGCAGTCCTTGACTATACATCTTTCATCTTCTAAGTTTGCTGATATATATTTCTTTCTAAATTATCCTCATGGCTCTGGCAAGACCGGACCAGGTCAAGAGAAAACCAGGTGATAGCTATTCCCTTCCTTGCAGGTCAGCTCTTTTTCCCTTGCAGAGAAAAGAGCCTGCCTGTGCTGTCCAGTGTTTTTGAGGTCTGCTGTATCCACAGCTGAAGCCCTGACTCCAGCAGCAGAGCTGAGATTGAAATATCACAGCAGAGCAGTGCTGCAGGCCACTGCTGCTAGCTGAGTCACTGCACCAGCTCTGCAGAAGTCCACATGGGCACAGCTCTGCCCATTTCATCTCTTACATGGGTTTTATGTCAAAGCCTGGTGTAAAACAACAAGCCAAGGCCACTTATTTGACCTTGGTCATCTGTTTTTTGACATAGTTTGTAAAGCACTTTCAGTAACACAATGAATAGGATCAGGGAGGATTTAGCTATAGCTATTTTCATTTTTGCCTGCTACAAATGCTGTGATCCATCAGCTCAGCTAGGGCAAAGGGCCCTGCTGCCAACTCACAGGTGTCTCTGTTGCTCAACACAACACAACCATGTCCTTTCCTATAAGTAAATTAAGATCAGATTTTACCAGGCCTCTGGCAAGGAAGAAAGCAGATTTTTTTTTCCCCACTTAGGGAGAGAGGGGATTGCAAAGTAAGGTCTGTGTTCTGGCCGTGTGACTTTTTTAGAGGAACTATGTTCACAGAGAAACTCAAACTCTCCCTGCCTGGATGGAGAGCCTTTCTTCCTCTGTGAGAGCAAACACCACTAGGGACACAGTGGTGGCTTTAACCATTGGAGAAGCATTCCAAACTGTCATGGGTTTGTGTGGAGCCACTTTGTGCTTGGCAACAGGGGAAGGGAGCTGCAGTGCTGGTCCCAGTAAGCAGTTCTCGAAACATTCCCTGGCTCTGAGGTTGACCCACCTTCGGCCCAGCAGGCCAGTCTGGCACCTCTGAGCATTATTTAAGAAGTAACATCTGACCCAGAAGAGGTGTAAGAGCAGTACAAATGGAGGCAACCATGAGGACCCCACAGTCAGAGAAGGAGAAAGGAAGGAGGAGCTCCAGACTGGAGACCTGTCTGCAACCTGTGGCAAAAAATAGAAGTTGTACCCCTGCAACCCACAGAGGGCAATGGCAGCACTGAGAGCCACTAGCAGCTCTGGGTGAGTATGCTCGGATGGGCAGGAGACTGTGTGAGGAGGTGGCCATGGTGCAGGCTGTGCTGGAAAGCATTGAGGGCCCCAGAGACTCACACAGGAGGCGGAGAGGAGCTGCAGCTCTTGGGATGAAGATACGTTGGAGCAGCCTGATGTGTGAAGAACTCTGTGCTGGAGCAGGGAGGGCTGGCAAGGAGCCCATCTGCTTGAGGAGAGACAAGTGTCAGGAGCCATTGGTAACAGTCTGACTAAAACCCCAATTCCCTGCCCCCTTGGGCCGTTCAGGGAAGGAGGAGGTAAAGACGCCAGGATCAGGACTCTGAGCCTGGGAAGAGGGGATGGGTAGGGGGAAGGTGGTCTTCAAGGGCTGGTTTTCATCTTTGTACTACTCTGTCTTGTTTTCTGTTTGTTATGTTTTGGGGTTTTATGGTTTTGGTTGGTGATGGATTTTAATTTCAGTTTTCTTCCCCAGGCTGAGTAGCCTTGTCTGTTTTGCCTGGGATCATAAGTGGCAACTGAGCCCTCCCCGTCCTTAGGGAGTTTCAAAGGCCCTTGGTACTTATGGTGGCTCATAGTCTTTTGTTCCGAGAGGGACTAAACCCATGACACTAGCAAAACCACTGGTACTACAGTCCTTTTTGGACTGCTCAGGGATTTTTAATCCATCCCTTACGTGCCAGAAAATGAGCTAGTGTGGCAGGAGCTCACTTTGGCTGAATGAGGAACACTTTACTGAGTTTAGTGAACAAAACAAGCACTCAGAAGAAGTAGAAAAGTAGACAGGACATTGAAGAGGAATGCAGAAATGGAAACAGGCAGCCCCAGCCTCATCTGGACTTAGAACTGGTGAGGGGTGTGAGGTGCAACCAGTACATTTCTACAGCTACATCAGCAGCAGAAAGGAGAGCTATTGTTAACTGATGGTACTGTGACAAAGGACACCAGAAAGACTAAGGGACTCAGTACTTCTTTTCTCTCAGCTATTTCTGGCGAAGTCTACTCTCAAGCCTTTCAGGTGTCTATGTGACAGCTTAGCACCTAGAGAGTTCCAGCACAGCCTCTTAGTGCTCATAAAGGTAGAGAACAGCCTCACTTGAGCTGCTCATGTGCTCAGTGTATCTCAAGACTTTGACTGCTGGGTCAGACCTGAGAGGTCAGGCCAGACCTGACACAAGGACTAACACAACAGAAATTGTGTTGGGTGATGGTCTCATCCAGTGAAAAGGAAGCTCTTTTTATCCTCCCAACAAGCAGGAATTGTTTTTCTGATACTTCACAGAGTAACAGATTTATGGTTAGACGGCACAACCCAGCAGTTGTCTCTCACTAGGCAGGTTTACAAGGACTACTCTCCCTTCTAGGCAAATACAGAAGGCCTAGATTCCACCTGGCTTGGTATTTTGCAGTCACAGGGAAATCAGCAAGGAGCTGTATTGCTCACATGAGAGGAAGACAGGAGTCTGCCCTGGGGCTTTTGCAAATGCAGGGTCAATCTTCTGAAATTACAGAAGTTGCATCTATTTTATGGCATTTGAAGGATCTGACCTGTTATATTTATTTTGCAGATGGCTTCTCTGACCTGCTGCTGTTTCTTTTTTTTTTTTTTTTTTTTAATGAGGTCCTCGAGAAGCATTTATCTATTAAATCAGGTCATTGAAAAAATCACATTTCCTTCCTGAAGCCCATAGTGGTTTTTATGTCTAAGAAAAGTGGGACATAAAACTATCATTTCCCATGTGCCCTATCACAGCACAGTATCAGAAGAGACCAGGGTCATCTTTTTAAAGTGAACATTTCCCCCCGCCATGTTCAAGGTGCTAAATAAACAATGGCTTTCCATAATCAGAAAAAAACTCAAGGTCTTGTCAAACAAAATATTTTAAACAAAAATTAAAACCTGACTGAGGTGTTGTTTTTTTTTTAAATTTTATTTTCCATTCAATTTTCAGATTTTTTTCCTTTTTCCCCCAGTTTTCCTGAATTAGCCATTATTTGACTGTAATTGTATTTGGAGCCCAAATTTAGGTCAGAGAGCTTGTCTGCATGAGCTCAGAAGTAAGGTGCCATCTTTTCCAGTAGGTAACTCTGGAACTTCTTAAGAAGACTCGAAAGCCTTGCAGCACACTTGTAAGCTGACTGCATCCAGGAACAGCACTTGGCTGTGGAGGAGACTACCAGAGAAAAGCTCGTGCCCATGTTGTAAATGTTTTTAACGCCTAAGACAGGGAGGCTGTGGACAAACTGCCCTTTAGGAGTGTTCCTTGGTCTGTTCTAACTCAGAGATCATGTTTGAGAGAGCTAGTTGCAGAGGCTGGAAGCATTACAGGAACTATTTTAACAGCCTAACCAGTTATGTTCCACTTCTCAAGACTGCTTCTAGGCATTGAGCCATTTGCTCTTGTAAGAGTTTATTATCTGCAACACCGATGCACCAAGGATTGATCCTACCAAGTGCTCAGTATTCTCAAATTCCAATGCACTGCCTTTGCTTGGGGAGATGAGTTTTCAGTATCTTACTGACTCCAGCACTAACATGCACTGAAATGGGAGTGGTGGACCTATACGATTTTGAACTTAGGGCATCATTGTGGTTTTAAGTGCCACCCTGTGGGACTGTTGAGGATAACAATGGCATTGGATTGGGCTGAAGTGGTGGAAGTCTTATTCCTCTGATATTCTGGGAGCTGTGCTTTGCCCTCCGCTTCTGAAACAAGTGCTAAGAAGCAAACATGATCATTTCATGAGAGGTACCTGGTAAGACTCCTGCTGGAGGGACACAGAAACACACGTGATCATTATGTGGGTAAATCCTTGGGATTAAATTCTGAGTCTTCCTCTTTCATAGATCCAAGAGTCAGTCTATTTATTCCAAGTATTGTGAATGTGTATCTGGAGAGATAAAAGGATTCAAAATGGGTTTCAGAGCAGTTTAACAAATCTAAGCTGAATTTTTCCCCTGAACCCATCATGTTTAGAAGTAAGCGAAACAGTTCTAGTTGAAGAACAGTCATTGCCAGAGTGAATAGTTTTTGCACAGCTTGTGAAGGGCCTTTATGGATGGAGTAGGGCACACTTGGTATGCCACTGAGGTCCTCTTGTTCCCACCAAGAAATTATTGTGATCTGAATTGCTGATGATGCTTAACAAGCTGAATTACCAATACCCCGTCACCAATCTTCTGCTTTGACTGCTGGAAGCACAGAAACAGACCTCCTGGGCCTTCTAGGCTCTGTTCTTCCAATGTTTGCAGCAAACTTCACAGGTGGTAGCATCTTAGCATCACCCACTGTGTAGATAATGTCTCTGTTAGTGACCATTTGTTCTGTTTCGATCAAGACGAACAAATGTAGACACTGATTCAGTGCCTAGCAAATGGAGGCACATACCAGAACCCTGTTTAACTAAAGGTTGTTCTTCCATGTGGCAACAGGTTGTAAGGGCAGAGGCAGTGCCCCTGTGACTTAGCACTTTTGCATTTTCCCCTTGGCGTGTTTGCAAGTGACAAATCAATAGAGATTTTACCAAGCTATGAGGAGGCTGTAAAATTTTACAGCCATGACCACAATACATATGAGAGGCAGAAGCACTGGTGAGTTATGCAGGCTATGCCAAACAAGCAGTGATAAAACTTTTATAGCCCCATCCCATATTTTGTACGTGTCACATCTTCGCCTGGCTTTATTAGGTTTGGATTTTTTAACTTTTTATTGAAACTAATTTGTTGCTATGGAAACAACAGTATCCATTAAACTAGGTGGAGCTTAGTGACACTCTCTGAGGCTATAATCAGTTCATCGTTTAATTTCAATGATGTACTGTAACAGTTGCTGCAGCTTTGTCGTTTCATAGTGGTTTCATCCATCCCTCCAGTGTCCCTTTTGTTTTTCCCATCTGCCTGCTGTCTTTGGGGGTTTGGACATAGTGAGCTTTTCTGAGCAGGAGCTCTCTTCGTTTACACCGTCTTTTAAAGAGTCTCAAATGTGCTGCTGAATTAATCTCAAAGGACAGAAATTTATTTGTAAAGAAGCTTTGTTTTCCTTGTTTTTCATGGTCAAAGAGAAACATGAATAGGTAAAAGGATTTCTGTATAGTCCTGTAGTTGAGCAGTAGTAGAGAGGGATTTTATACTGAGACAGAGAGACAGACAGACTGAAAGACATATAAAAAGAATTCCCCTTCCCATCCTTCCCATCACTTATAATGCTTCAATTTACAAATGTTTCTAGTTGTGGAGAAAAGCGATTTACCCTATGGTTACCTCTGTTTTGGTTTTGGTGTAAAGCTCTTCTGGTACTAAGTCTAAAGGATCCTCTCAAAAATAAACTGAGAGTGAACTCAAGGTTAAATTCCAATTTTTAAGATTGCTATCATGTGATTTGGACCTGAATTTCTCAGTACAGCGGCAGCCAGGATGAATGTGGATTTTGGAAGGACAGATGTAGTCCTTTTGGGGATTATACTGGAGTCAATTCCTTGTTTGCCAAAGATAAGTCTGAAATGATGGCAAACACTGAGTCTCACTCTTTAAACATCTGAGGGAGTGTGCTATACATAGAAACTGGGGGCTAGGGAATAGGGATTGCTTTAAAAGGGGGTGAGATGCATTGACAATACAAAGGCAACATGTATTTGTCAAATGTCTATGTTCTAGAAGGATAGAATTATACAGAAATCAATTTCTCCCATTTTTAGGGATGATCATTTGGGAGGCGCAACATGACTATTAAACTGCTTTCTGCAGTAATAAAACTGTGGCTTGCTCGATGATTTTACAAAAGGTGAGTAGTTGCATTAAAGTCTACAGTACTTTTATCTGTGCGTAACAAAATGCATGTAGGTATGTTTTAGTATTCACAGTGAGTTGGTTGACTTTGATTTAAAGTGGAGATTCATCAGCTTTAAGGTGCAGCATCTTCCTTGTGATTCCCTGACGTCCCATGTTGCAAGTTAAAAGCATGATTTAGAGGGACATAATGAGACTCACTGATTTGGGAACACTTTATACTCTCGCTGTTGTTATCACGTGTCACCATGGGTCCACAGACCCTCCTCCATCCTTGCACAGTGCACCAACTCAGTGAGCATCAACCCAAGTCGTTTGGCACTTATGAAGCATCTTCTGTTTCCAGGTAGCATTTGGTGTGGTTGGTGTGGCTTGGGATGGCAGGGGCAGCCAGGTGGGCCAGCGCGGCCAGTGAGAGATAAGTAGTAAAAATATAGTTAATACACTAACGTCAGCCCCTAGATGAAGAGCTGTGGTATATTTCCTGCCCACACAGTGCTGGGTTTCATCCAGACCCTTCCTTCCCGCCAAGTTAATCACTCTATGTACAGCTTGTAAATGGTTTGAAATTGTGAATGATATGTTTCTGAATAACTGTGAATGTTTTCATGGGTAGATCTTTAAAATTTTCCACAGATGGTTGGGTAGTTAACTGTGATTTATCAAATATTTGAACTTTCAAGAGAACTTTTCCTGAACAGCCAGTCGTTGTGGAAAAAAAATAACCCAAACCCTAACTTTCTAGCATTTCTACATTATTCTTTTCAATGGATGGTTTTGTTTTGTTATTGTTTGGAGCAGAGGGATTCCAAGGCTGATGAAACAAATGTTTAGGCTTGTAATTTGTTGCCTTCAGGTTGTTCAATTTTATCTCCTCGGGTGTTTGATGGATCTAATGTTGAACATGCATCGAAGTACCTGGTGAGAAATGGGCAATGCTGAGAGTGGTTGCTTGAAGCAGAGCAGCTCATTGGTGGCCTGGGGAGTGCCCCATGCTCTCCAGGCAGCAAGTGTGGCCTCTCTCGGTCATCCCCTGCCGGGAAGCATTTAGGAGAGCTGGGTAAGGAACCAGTGCCAGAGTGCACAGTGCCAAACACAACTCCTCTCACCAGCCCGTTTGCAGACATTTCATCAGTGCTGTAGCAGTGATGTGCTGACGTACCAGACAATTTGAATGCCTGCGTTTCAGCACTCTCTTATCTGTCACCTCTCCTGGGGAGAGTTTTTCCATCGTTTCCAGCTCTGCCGTCCTGGTGAGACATGGCTGCCAAATAGATGTGTGGTAGTAGAATCCTGTGATGTTAATTTTGCCCTGATTTTCAGGGGAGGTTACACTTCTGTGCCTGAAGACCCAGAGCAGAGCTCCACCAGTGCTCCAGCCTTTCTCACTGCGGCTCTCCCAGAAAGCTGGAGTGGGGTAGAACTGTGCAGGTTCATGGGCAAATAGTGGCATTGGGAATCCTTGTCTTGTCAGGCTGAGAACCTGGGGATTACATGATTACACAGCTCTGGAAAGAGACTTACCCTGTTGTGGCATGTCTTGTGAGGGGCTTGCGAGGTAAGGAGTGGCCACGTGGCTCCATGCCATTTCCAGGTGCCTAACAGGACCTATAACCTATCTGGGGTATGCTTGACATCTGGGAAAACGTACCACTAGTTTTGTTGTTTCAAAGGCTATTTTCACTGCCTTGTTATCATAAACAGCTTCACTTGCAGCCCAGAGTTTAAAGGCATTTGGTTGGGTACTATCATTGCTGCTGGTGAGAGCAGGTGGCAATCTGGCATTTTCCAGATATCAGTTGGCTCTGCTGCAATGTTTCCTGGGAGCTGGAGGCCAAGGCGCAGGCTGAAGAATGAGAGGAACCAATGGAGCTTCTTCTTTATTTATTTTGATTAAAAAAAAAAAAAAAAAGGAGAAAGAAAACCTGAATAACTTGTTGCCTGTAAACAGATCCTAGCTCTCCTTGTTTAATAGTATCTGACTTGTCAGGGTGATGTCTAGTAACTAACAGAACTAAGCTCTCTGCTGCAAGGAAAAGAAAGGGAGAAAAGGAAATACCTTAACTTCTGAAAACCAGTTAAGTGTTCCCTTTATGAAATACATCGATAAATATAGTTTAGCTAGCACCCTGCTGGTGTTATCATGTCTGAGAGCTATGGCACGCTTTCAAAGCCAGCAAAACCTATACTTAGAAGCAAACTTTAGATTTTCATGCAAAGCACTGAAATGAAATGGGAGTGATAACAAAAGGGGGAAGATGGTGGCTCGCCTACGTATGTCTGCCAACCCAGCTGCTGTGTCAGACTTTCCTGTGAAAACCCTTCAAATCGTGATTTCCAGGAATGCAGCTGTGTCTGTGCCTCCCTGTGCACCATCACGGGTTCATGCCCTCATGTGTCTGACCTTTTCAGAAGTGTGTTGACATGTTCAGAAATAAACTTTGCGATGTAAAGATAACATATTGGTCTGGGAGGGGACAGGAATAAACAAATCAGCCCCAGGAGAACAGGTCCTTTAAAAGCCATGGCGAGCTCTTGCAGGGCTCTGGATATGTGTTCAGGTCAGGCAGCTGCTGCTGGTATCCTGCTTCTCTTGTGTCTGTGGGGCCTTTCTGGTGCTTACCAACAGAGGGTTGAAGCACCCTGCATGTGTTCATCAGTTTATCCTTGTGTCACCTCTTGTGGGCTGAGTGGGGGGAAACAGAGAGAGGGAAAGGAGCTCACTTCCCACTCCTCTCACCTCAGATGAGCCTTCATATGGACAGATCGGGTGATTGTCCAGCCTGGAGGCTGCTACTGCTGCTGCTCAGAGAGCACTAAGTCTCTTAAGCCCTGGCATGGGGCTTCACACCTGAGATCACCTTCCTCTCCTGGTCTCTGCAAGCTATGTGTTTTTTAAAGCTTCAGAGGCTCTTGATTTCCCCTTCGCCATTCCTGTTAAAAGTAAAGATAGCACAATACCTTTTCTGAAGGGCTGATAGATGGATAGCAGGTACTCTATCTCTTTTCATCAGGCTGGTGTTGTGAGGAGAGATAAGCTTCTCTATCAGTTCACAATTTCACCAGGGCAAATAAAACTCTTTCACCATAAAATGGAGTTTGTTATTGCCTCAGACTGCCTGAGTGGAGGCCTCATTGGGAGACTTGTTCTCTGCGAGTGCCTTGTAGAGAGTCCGAAATGCTCCAATTTGGGAATGACTTGAGGGGTTTGTGTGTGTGTGTGGTGTCCTCCTGCACATCACTACAGACCATGTGTCAGCAGTGGCTGGTGGAATGTCCTGTCTCACCTGTACGCTCACAATTCCCTCATGTATCTTCTAGACTTTGCCCTAGCTTCATCAGGCAGGGAAGTAAGGTTGCCGAGAGACTGGAGCATCGGACGAACGCTTGGAGATTAAGTTCCTGCTTTGCCAGTGACTTCTGTTGGTACTTAGGTCAAACCATGCAAAACATGGTCTTGCAACCCTTTTAATCACAGAAGTCATTGTTCTTAATCCTCAAAACATGTCCTACTATGTGAATGGGAGTAGTCCTGTTCAGTGCTTCCAAAGATTAGCAGCTTTTGTTTGGCTCCAGAGTTGTACACCTAAACCCATCTGGAAGGGTATTTAAACTCTGGCTGTGTTTAGCTGGGGAGAGGTGATTGCTTATGTTGGGCTTTTTTAGTTACAAATGTGGCAGACTTGCTTTCATATGGCAAAATGGTGTGACTAAGACTACTTCTGTAAAATGAAAAAAATCCTGTATGGTCATGCTTGGATCATCTTGGGCAACTACAGAAATGGGTAATTCCTGCCATGGACATTAATATCTGTTTAATCACTTACTGAAAAACTTTGATTTTTCCTATCAGACAACTAGGAAGGCACTTGGAAGCCAACTGTTGTGTGGATTTCTCCATGGGACAGGAATTTTTTTAATTTCCCTTTTAACTGATTGAAGACAAAGTTCCTCTAGCAAAGCCCTAAATGATACACCTAAGCAATGCTGAACTAAGTTTTCTCCTTGCTTTCTTACTATTGTATCTGCTTTTGGAGCAGATGTAATTTGATCCTCACTGCTATTTTTAGAGAGATTCTCAGTCCTGTTTAATCAAGAGCAAGAGAATGGAAAAGTGCCAGAGAAGCACGTGAAGATTAGGAGAAACTGGACAGAGCAAAGTAAAAATACTATCCCATTTTAAGAATTACCATTGACTGCAAAGCAGACAACGAACGTCTCCTAATGTAAGCTCTGCTATTACAGCTTTATAGAGGATTTATCCAGAACAGTATCCAGACTTTTTCAGCCAATTTCTGATCTAGCTCTCCAAAGGCTAAGCTGTGAATGCCACACCTTGCTGATTGCTTTCTTTAACATTTTCTGCTGGCTTTGCTAAATGCTATTCCTGTCACCCGTTGTTCATTGATCACTGAGTCAGAGAATGATTCAAATGTTGTTTGAACAACAATGTTTGAAGATTGTTTATCAGTGACTCCATGTCTGTCTGTGGGAGGCCCATTTTGCAATATGCACTTCAGATTTTTTCCCTCTGATAATCTGAGGACCTGGTGGTGTTACAGGTCTGCTGGCTCACCTCACCTCTATGTGACTCAACTTCCCTAAGACATCTCACTCTTTCCTGAGCTCCTCAAGTAAGTTGCACCAGCAGAGGGTTACTGTTGCTGCGCCTGGGTGCAGTGTGCTTGCCTTTGATTAAAGATATAGCAAACACAGTCCCACCTGTCAGGAGGCAATAGTAGAGACAGATCCTACCTCTTTGGAGAGAGAGGTAGTGCAGGATCAGGGAGAGCAGTGTACTGCCAGCCCATGGGAACAGCCATGGATGAGGCAAGCGATGGCTGTGGATGAGGCAGAGTCTTCTTGGTCATCCTCATTCTGTTGTGAAATGGCCCTCGGAGACATTAGCTTTGGAGAAGCAGCTCACAGTTGCTTTTCTCCTTTCTTGAGGCTTTTGCCTGCAGCTTGTTTAGCTGAGGCAGGGCCCTGAGGTATTGATTGCGCTCTCAGGAGGGTGAAAGGCTATATTCACCTTTCCAATGAAGGGCATGGCTGGAGGTATTTTCTGTGCACTGTCACTAGAAAACCACACCACCAATCAGGCTTTTCTTTGCAAGGCCTACAAAAGAAGAGCCTGGTGTGTACAGCTCTCTTCACTTACCCACACAGAGGTTGGGTCATGCCAGTCCATGTAACCCAATAGTTACCATATGAGTAAGTGGTATCAGTGTCATATTCCGTAGGAGAATGATTTGACCTTTCTTGTTTATATGGTAAGTGTGTCCAGGAGGCTTCTTTGTCACCCTGGTAGTCACAGCTGCCAGCTCACAGTGTGTTTTGTCAGCTCCAAAGCTCTTGTCAGGGCTTTGAAGTTAACAAAGAGTTATTTGGAGTTACAAGTTTTTATTTCCTAGAGAACTCCTGTGCATGGCTCAAATAAAAATGTTCTCCTGAGTCAGAACCTTCACATTCATCAGTGCTGGAGTAGTGATGGACCATAACAGCACATAGTGAACACAAGTCAGTTTGTCTCCAAAACCTTTGAAAATGAGTTGGTCTTGATAATTAAGGACAGACTATGAGGAGTCTGCTGCTGGAAACATCAGCAAGGACTCAGAAGGGCTTATTTTAGTTCTCACTCAGTTGTGGAGTATGTGTGTAAAGACAGCCTTTATATGGGACCAGCCCTCTCATCCAGCTCAGATAGTAGGACCTTCTTGGGTTTAACACTGGTGAAATATTTGGGTGACATCTACTGTTCTCTGAAGAGAGGCTCAGTTGCCTCAGGTTTTCCCACACTGTCCCAGTGTCTGATCTCCATGAGTGACTGTGGTAGATGAGTAACTGAAAGAGAGGAACTGAAGTTCTTTGGAAGAATGTTCTCAGTCCATCATGGCTCACAAGTGTGGGTGCCCACCCAGTAGGTAGTTCCAGTTCCCAGTATGCTAACATATTTTTCTGAGTAAAATATCTAAGGAAAAAACTCATCTTGCTTAATATTACACAAGCAAATGTGTTTATGAGACAGAAAAAATATAATTCATCTATCAAAGCAGATTTCTATCTTACAATTACAGAAGCACCTCAAAGCCCTTAACTGATTTAAGGCATCTGTTTGTTGGCTGATGCCTGCACATTGTCAGAGACTCTTGCCTAAACTGGTAAGGGTAACAAAGAGAAGGGAGCATCCCCATTGTACAGGGTAAAAATCAAGGGACAGATGAGGTCTGTGGTAAAGCCGTGAACAAAACTCTAATCCTCCCCAAGTCTTAGGCTCTAACCTGAAAATATTCCCTTGCTTTGTTATGCTTTATTTCATCCATAGCACTAAATAATGCTGACTGTGTGCTAAGAGAGTCCTTTCATGTTTTTGGTGCTGATGGCCAAATGAGACATGAATATATCTGAACAATAATTGCAACTGATTTACTATGGCTGCAGCATACCTGACATCACATCTGTTATCCTGATGAGGTACTCAGCTTCATTCAAGGCCAGGCTATGCTACTGTAAAACATCTCCCAGGTTCCACTACTCACTGTGAGTCCATGAATATGCATCTGTGTTTTCCACAAAGCAAATCAAGAGGCAGGCATCTCTGCAAGAAGCAAAACCACACTCTTGTGGGCTGTTTTGGTTCAGGCTGTGTCTAGACCCGAGCAGCTGTAGGAATAAATTCTTGTCTTTTGTGGTTGCCCTGCCACAGGGTCTCAGGCAAATCTGGGCTGGGCCACTGAAAGGGTGCAAAGGAAGAGAGGCATGGCTTTATTTATGTCTGCCCAGGCTATGAAAATTATCTGGCAAAGGATATAGCTAATGAGCAACTTTTAAGGGGCACAGTGATTGTGTCCTTTCTCTCTCCTCAATGCCTGTCTCCTCAGAATAGTCCTGAATGTTACCTAAGAGCTTTGAGGAAATGGTTCTCCATCTCATACCACTATCTTGGATTATAATTCTTATTTCACTTTAGGATTAATCTGACACCTTTTGGTTTTTTTCCCCCCATACAGCAATCATGAAGCCCAACAGACAGGGGTTCTGGCAGTTGCTGCAGATGGAGGACACAGGCTGCCCTCAGGAGCCCAAAGTGACACGGGTTTCTTGAGACCAGGTAGATTTACCAGGCTTTGGACTGTTCTCAGAAGAAACCATCCTTGGTTTTAGCTATTCTTTATTTGTCAGAAATTTACCAAGTCCAACTATGGGTGAGTTTCTGAGTAAGTTTTCTTACGGAAGCCTTTACTGGTTCTTCAGGCGACGTCGTAAGGGAAGAGTATTAACACTGAATTACTGCTGAAACAAGGTTTAATTAGCAAGTGTGAGAAGTGAGTCAGACTGTTTCTGTGAAACCTTCTTTGATACAATTAGATAAAGAGAAGGTAGGTAGTGCTCAGCTTTTAAGATTTCTTTGGTAGCTCTCACAGTCTTCCTCCAAGGCGCAGACTTCTGTCACAAAACTCAGCAATTTAAATTGGTAGATGCTGATAGTACTGACAGATACATGATGGTGTGGGTTGATGTGTAGCTGCTATCAGCATTCATGTGGAGTGACTGGCACTCTTGCTTCTGTCTTTGCAGGCCTTCCCCAGCGAGTGCCAACAGAATCCATGTATTTCTCAGGCATTGCTGAGAAATTAAATTACAGCCAGGAGCAGAAGTCAGCAATAGAGGGCAGGCAAGGGCGGTGGAGGGTGTCAGAACCACTGGAAAGGATATGGGAAAGTTTTGAGAAGGTGCTCACATTTAGAGTTAAGTTTTCAACGGTCTACCCCTCAGCTAAAGGACTTTGTGGAAACAATCACCTTAAAAAGAGCTGCATGTCGATTGAAAGCAGGAACTGATGGTTATAAACACATCTGGATCCCTAATCTTTCATTCAAGTCACACTTTCTGTCTAGCTGAGGGAAATAAATCATATACTCTCATTTGTCTCTCTTCCTGAAAAACTCAGAAATTTGAAAGCTGCAAATGTAGAAGTAGCAGAAGGAAATATTTTCCTCCATGGAAGACATAATTCCCCTGTTAAACTAAGGAATTCAGCAGGGTTCAGGAAGGGAAGGGAATTTTGTGATTATACATTAGAGGAATTATGCAGCTAGCTGTAAAGGAAAGTCACAGGTTTGACATCTGAGTTTCTCAGTCCTTTTGAACATCACATGCTGTCTGGAGAACAAAACCATTAGTGTATATTTTAGATGTTTTATTTATTCTTTTAGTTGTAATGATTGGATATGAATATAACATCATTCATAAAGAACCAAGCTCAGAAAGAAACATGCAGTAGGCATGGATTTCTTAGAATAGAATCAAACAGAATTGTTATAGTTGGAAAAGACCTTTCAGATCATCAAGTCCAGCCAGTGACCTCCCACTGCCAAGCCCGTCTCTTTGGACAGGAGGAAACCAAGCCATGAAACTGCAAAAGAGAGGTTCATATCTCTGCGTACTCTTGTCTGTGTGGACATGGCAGAGTTTATGTTCATGTTCTCCCCAGATAGGCTTTAAGTACACTGAAACTCCTATGTCATGTTAAATGCAATCCCAGATCAAGGCTGGTGAGAATGATCTCTCATTGTGTCAGTACGGAATGTTTCATAATCTCTGCGTGAAATACCATTTTATCATACTTCACAATTATGTTCTGGGAGGGAATGATATCTACTGTACTTCTCTAATTGGACTGTGTTTTTTTCCCTAGAGACAGTTGATTTCCTCTCCATGGTATAATATACCTTTCATCTTTAGGAACCTCTCCTAGCTCACCGTCATGGCTCATTATTCCAGTTAATCATTGATGACAGTAATACTTACAAAAATGATAATAGTTATTTTCACTTTCAAACAAGGATGAGCCAACACACTCATTCCATTTCTAAGTGACTCGAGTAGAGTTGGCGTGTCAGATTGTTTCTTTACTGCCCACGTTGATAGGGTGTATATGTAGTAGTACATCTGTTACAAAGAAGATGTTCAGTGATTCCATGCAAAAAGCCTTGAGTCAGTTATCAGAAATCTTTTATCTGTTGATCAGATATGTAGATGACACAAACTTTCCCACATGGTCATCTACAGCATCTCAACCTTAACCAGGTAGGACTGACTTAAGGGGGACTTGTACACTTTATTGCATTGGGTCTCCTTGAGGACAGGCCCAGATGTTTGCATTGATTTGAATAGATTCTTGTGTTGTGCCTTAAGTAACTTCACAAACATATTAAAAAATACAAAACAACAAACCTCAATTTTTTGCTCTCAGAAGTGCACTAACGTGTCTTAATGGTCCTGACCAAACTCATCTGGGTCCTTCAACCACCCCTATGGCCCGTAAGTCTCTATTTAAGCTCAGCCCTGGGACTTCAGTCTTTCTATAGCCAAGCTACGTGAGAGGAGTGCTCATCTACAGCGGCAGCCAGAGTAACTTGCTCTGGAAGTGAAAATGTGGTGAGATGAGTCACATGACTGGAGTGCTGCACTGGGTGGCTACAGACTCTTCAGAAGGGATAGACAAGGGAGGAGAGGTTGGAGGGGTAGCCCTCTATGTTAGGGAGTGCCTTGACTGTTTTGATACTGGGGATAGGGCCCAGTGTTTATGGATAAGAATCAGGAGGAAGGACAACAAGTGGGGTGTCATGGTAAGAGTCTGTTATAGACCACCCATCCAGGATGAGGAGATAGATGAGATGTTCTTTAGGCAACTGAGAAAACTCTTGGGATCACTGGCCCTTGTTCTTATGGGGGACTTCAACCTACCAGGTGTTCCCTGAGAATACAACACAGCAAAGAGAAAACAGTCCAAGAGGTTGCTGGAGTGTGTGGAAGATAACTTCCTCATGCAGCTGGTGAGAGAGACAGCAGGGAAGGGACCTTGCTGAACTTAGTGTTTGCAAACAAAGAAGGTCTGGTGGGAGATGTGATGGTTGGAGACCCTCTAGGGCACAGGAATCATGATTGAGTTCTCAATCCTCAGAGAAACAGGGGATCAGCAGAACTGCCACCTTGGATTTCTGGAGGGTAGACTTTGACTTGTTTAGGTAGTTGGTTGTCAGTGTCCCTTGGGAGATAGTCCTGAAGGACAAAGGAGTCCAGAAAGGCTGGACATTCTTCAAGGATACCTTGAAAGCGCAGGATCAAGCTGTCCCCATGTGCAAGAAGCTGAGCCAGCGGGGCAGAAGACCACCCTGGCTGAACAGGGAGGTTCTTCTGGAGCTCAGGAGGAAAAAGAGTTTACAATCTTTTGAGGAAAGCTCAGGAAGCCCAGAAAAACTACAAGGATGTTGTGAGGTCACATAGGGAGAAAATTAGAAGGGCCAACTTAAGCTGGCCACTACTGTACAAGAAAATAAGAAAAGTTTCTACAAATATATTAGCAACAAAAGGAGGGCTAAAGGGAATCTTCACCCTTTAATGGATGAAGGAGGAAACTTAGTGATGAGAGAAGGGCAATGGTACTTAAAGCCTTTTATGTCTCAGTCTTCAACAGTAAAACCAAATCTGATTTCCTTCTGTGACAAGATGACTTGCTTAAAGGTTGAGGGGAAGGCTGCGGGTGTGGTCTTCTTGGACTTTAGTAAGGGCTTTGACATAGTCTCCCACAGCATCCTCCTGGAAAAACTGACTGCCTGTGGCTTGGATGGACCTGCTCTGAGATGGGTGGAAAACTGGCTGGATGACCAGGTCCAGAGAGTCATAGTGAATGGAGTTAAATCCAGTTGGCATCCAGTTATCAGTGGTGTTCCCTAGAGCTCAGTGCTGAGGCCTGGGTTTTTTAAACATCTTTGTCAATGACTTGAATGAAGGTATTGAGTGCACCCTCAGTAAATTTGCTGATGACACGAAGCTAGGTGGGAGCTTAGATCTGCTTGAGGGTAGCAAGGCTCTTCAGAGGAACCTGGAAAGGCTGGAATGATGTGCCAAGGCCAATTGTATGAGGTTCAACAAGGCCAAGGGCTGGGTCCTGCACTTGGGTCACAACAACCCCATGCAATGCTACAGGCTTGGGGCAGAGTGGCTGGAAAGCTGTCTGGCAGAAAAGGACCTGGGGATGTTAATCTACAGCTGTCTGAATATAAGCTAGGAGTGTGTCCAGGTGGCCAAAAATGCCAATGGCATTCTGGCTTGTATCAGAAATAGTATGGCCAGCAGGACCAGGGAAATGCCTATTCCCCTTGTACTGAACATTGTTGATGCTGCACCTTGAATACTGTGTCCATTTTTAGGCCCCTCTGTATAAGAAGGACATTGAGGTGCTGCAAAATGTCTTGAGATGGGCAACAAAAATGATGAAAGGTCTAGAGAACAAGTCTGATGAGGAGTAGCTGACGAAGCCGGGGCGGTTTACCCTGGAGAAGAAGAGACTGAGAGGAGATACTTGCTACAGCTTTCTGAAGGGGAGTTGTAGTGAGGTAAGGGTCGACCTTCCTAGTAATGGATGATAGGACATGAGGAAATGGTTTCAAGTTGCAGCAGGGAAGGTTTAAGTTGGACATTAAAAAGAACTTTTTCACTGAGAGGGTTATTTAGCATTGAAATAGGCTGCCCAGAGAAGTGTTGGAGTCACCATCCCCAGAGATATTCAAAAGACACATAGATGAGTTGCTGAGGAACATGGTTTTGTTTAGTGATGGGCCTGGCAGTGTTAGATTAGTCTTTGGACTCAATGATCTTAAAGGTCTCTTCCAACTGTACTGATTCTGTGGTTCTAGACCTCAACCTGCAGACTAGCTTCCTGGCTTGACCTAAACTCTACCATGTCACTGTGGATCTCCCTGGCCATCTCTGGGCCTGTTCCTTAACCCAGACTTGCCGGTTTTAGATTGGAGGAGACTGAGGGATGATCTCATTAATGTTTACAAATACATAAAAGACGGGTGTCAGGAGGATGGAGCCAGGCTCTTCTCAGTGATAGGACAAGAGGCAAGGGGTATAAGAAGGAAAATAAGAGGTTCCAAAGAAATACAAGGAAGAATTTCTTCACAGTGAGGGTGACATAGCACTGGAACAGACTGCCCAGATGGGTTGTTGAGTCTCCTTCTCTGGAGATATTCAAACCCCAGCTGTTCAAGTTCCTGTGTGACATACTCTAGCTGGTCCTGCTCTGGCAGGAGGATTGAACAAGATGATCTTTCAAGGTCCCTTCCAACCCTCAAGATTCTGTGATTCTGTGACTCTTGGTTGGATCTGGCAGCCACCTCCAGGTCTTCTTCCCTTGGTACTGTGAGATGCACCTGGCTATGAGATCCCTCCTGACTCACCTTTCCTCAGGGATTAACCTTGCTCTTTCTGCTCCCTGACATTTTCAGACCAGCCCACAAGTCTTATGTGAAAACACTGCAAATGATTGTGTGTAGTTTACCCATCTGTCTTTACGTGAATGCAGCCTCTCTATAGTACAGTGTGTCTGCCTGGAAGAAAATCAGCCTATAAAGCCCAATGCAAGAGAACATGCAAAGGGTTCTTCCCCAAAGAACCTGAGGAAATTTCCCCTCTCTTCTCAAAGGCTACCTGCAATATAGATCTTGTCTTGGGATCTCATCTAATGTAGCAGACTGTCTAATATCCTTGGTTTGCTTCTTTGCTGTGACAAGTCAGACTGCAGCAGTTAATGAGCTTGTAAGGTGCCTCACTGTTAGAGATGAATGTAGAAGAATGGTCAAATGGGTCACATGGATGTAACTGAGAACAGCAGTAGGTCATGTATTTTTGAGAAAAGTCACTGAGATAACTTTTGAGTTGTCATTCCCATTGAAGAAACTCTGAAGAATTTCCTAGCTCACATTGCATTTGCCACAGTGGCAAGTGGCCAGGAAAGCAGAAAATACTCAGTTTACAAAATGGCCCATTTTGCACTGCCAGGACCAGGTTTTCCTGGACAAGAGGTGTTTCCACAGCTAAGCAAGTTACAGTGCAGTTCAAGAAGGAGGGAAAACCTTACCATTTCACTTTGAGTTTCCAAAGACCCTCGTGGCAATGCACTCCTCCACAAGGTACATGAGGAGCCACTGAATATCATATCTCCTCGTGGTAAGCACTTGCCATTTTCACTTTGCTGCTTATGACTGCTGCAGTCTTCCTTCTGTGTCTCTCCCCTAAGTGGACATACTTAATGAAGATAGAGCATAGGACAATTGTCTCTTGGTGCTGATAAGAGCTGTGTTTGATGAAATAGCATATGAGTCACTAAATTCCTAAGGTCTCTGTATCAGGGATGGTTAGAGATGTTGTAGCTGGAGTAAAAATAGATGTAGGTGGATTGTGTGTCAGAGAGGCTCCCAAACAAAATGCAGGGGTTCCCATTCCAGGTGAAGGTGTTAGCCTGGCCCCTTTTTATAGTTCCGTCCTTTCCTAGTTGTTCATGAATAGCTCACAGTTAGCGCAGAGTGGTTTTCATTGCTCACTGCTGAGTTAAACTATTGCGATGTTGCCTTTTTCTCAGTTAGTTCATTGTTTGCCCTTTTCTATTGCTGTCATAATTATTTGTGAGGAGTTTCTGCTTTATTTGCTTGCAACATTAAGGTGAACTTAGTGTGTCTCTGGTAGCTGCACATGTGGTAACAGAACTGAGTATTTAAAATCAGTGCATCGTGTGTTTGTAGGCCTTCTGTGGCTCATTCCCTCTACTGTCAAATTAATTGATATTGTATTGCTACTACTTCAGCTTAATATAAGCACAGACTTTGATCTGGACCTTAATAAACTTGTGAACATTAAAAAAGAGTAGCCATCTGCTCTCAGATGAAATAAAAAATCTTTATGGATGCAAGGTACATATTTGTTCAGCTATTAAGCAGGGAGTTTCAAAAAGTACCACTGCCAGAGATTTTTCTGTTCCCACTGATTTAAACTGGAATGTGCTCAGATAGTAATGAGTTACAGCATAAATCCTTAAGTCAGATAATTACTTTCAGACAAAGAAGCTTTGCACTTTTATTTATGTCTATATACTGCTCTTCATTTGACTCTGAAACTTTCTGAGTGTCTACAAGGCTAGCAGTCCACTGCTAGCCCCACAGGGTGGTACACAATTGCCTCTAAGCAGTACCTGTAACACAGGTAGATGCCTACAGTACTGGTTCTGCTTTGACTTGTGTAGAGTTGAGTGTCAGAGTTGATATGGTCTGTTGCAGCAGGGTCCTGCATACCCTGCAAATTGCTTCTACTGTTTGAGGAATACATTTCTGGTTGTTAAAATGTTACTGTCTCCTGATAGGGTGGCGAGCACCTGAAATAAGTAAATATCGAAGGACACTGTAGTGATGGAAATTTGGTTTCATTCTGAAAGAGTGTGTTTCAAAGTTAAGTACCCTCAGTAACGTGTGAGTCCCTTCAATCTGCTGTGTGCTTTGTTCTTGGGACAATCAGCAACACTTTTCTCAATGCAATGTAACTGTCCCAGAGCACCGGGTCCTCAGCATCCCAGAAAGCAATTGTGTTAGGCAGGGAAAGCAGAGTGAAGTTCATGCAGGAACAGACTCACTATGGCTGAAAGTGAAAAAATGAGAACTTCGAACTGATGAACAGCAGAAAAGAGTTAAAATCACCACCTAATGCACAGAACTGGTTTCAAAATTGGAATGCAGGTCAAAATCTTGTATTCCACCCCCTCCCCCTGCCCCCCCATCTAGTCCCAATGTCTAAACTTGTTTGGTTTGGTTTGTTTTTTTTATTTGAGGGGGAAGAAAGACCATCATAAATATAGTACTTCTCAAAAAAAAAAAAAAAAAAAAAAAAGCTTTTTTTTCCTGTCTTTAATTAAAAAATTGTTGAAGTTCCCATGGAGAAAATGAGGAAATGGAAGGAGAAAAACTTTGGTACATATATGGTAAGACAAACGCCTGCAAAGTGCACTGAACTGCAAAGCTTCTTTACTGGTGTCACAGACAGTCAAAAGCAAGGGTGGTATATGTAGGCTCATTTAGTCAGCTGTGTTATAATTGGAAATTTCTTTGGAAGGAAAAACCTCAGCATTATGGGAGACCCTCAGAGCAGCTGAATTAAAGAAGGTTTTCATAATTAGAAGATCACTTGATGATGTGAAAATTCATTAGACTTTTCAATGATCAAATAGTCCTTTTTGTGTCTCAAGAATAGCATTTCTTTCCCATACTCTCACCATTACGAATACAGAGAAGAAAGTATTTTTCTGGCTGAACATCACACACACATTTTAGCCAAAGGGTTTCTTTCTAAGAGATCTTGAAGGACTCACAAGTAGTTTTTGTCCTTACTGCTTTTACTTATGTGGGTGTAAACGTGGAATTACTGCATAAAAGTGAGCAATATTGCATGAATCCCTACTCTCTGTGTATGATCTTGCATTTAGTTTCTCAGTGGCACTGTGAGAATGAGGTTTTCCATTTTGACCAAAGAGAACAGGAAACATATTTGTTTAATTTTCATATGAAACTTGAATATTCATCAAAACGTTTCATTTTGTATGTGTTTGTGCACCAATTCCTCCAAGAAATGGTAGGAAAAGCCATTACAAAAGGGAAGAGCAAAATGTTGCATTTGGCTTGTCCTGGAAATCTGTAGTCTGATACTTTTTTCAAAATGAAATGGTAATTAGAGCTGACACATTTCACTTCCAATGAAATAGTGTTTCCTGATACTGCACTGGAAAGCTCTAACCAGTACTAATTGGGAGGCTCAGTCTGCATGCATGGGCAAGATACTAGCTTCACTGGATGAAATCGTTGACCTGGGTTTTACTAGGAGTCATACTTGATCAGTGATTCTTTCTGGGTTTGAAGTCTATTAAAATGATGCCTTTCTCTTGAATCAGTGGTAGCTTATTTTTTTAAGCATTGAGGCTTGGCAAATTGCTTTCAGTCTTAACACAGCAATGAACATTTTATAGTCACTTCCTGCTGTCTGTCTGTGTTGGTAATAACCTGTCTCTGGGAGGAAAACTTCTTGAAATGAGATCTAAGCCACTCTGGCTCACTTGTAGAGAGGTGAAGATATGAAAAACATGATAGCTGTGACAGTAGTATGCATCTCTGGAAGGTGAAGTGTCAGGGAGTAAGAGCAAGCTACCATACTGAGCACTCATTTGCTGTAATCTCTGCAGAATCTGGCCAAGCATTACAGCTGCTAGGCAGGCAGAATCACTCTTACACCCCACATTGATCATCTGAGGGTTGTCAGTGATAATTACAGTGGAAAGGATTTTTTTTTTCCTTTAAGATGCTACTTAAAACTAGCTCATGTTTGTGAAGTGGTGAGCAAAATGGTTTCAAGTGTTGCTTCTCTGCAGTGACTTACCATTTAGAGAGCACAGTGTGGGCTCTGGTCGGTATTTTATCATGAATGCTAAAATTGCTGCAGGGCAGTGCAAGAAGATAGCTCACTGCTGAGGCCTTAAGAGGGATGAGGTCCGTGTACCTCAGCTGTTTTCACAGGAATCTCTGTATGGAGGAGAAAAGCATTAACCCTATTTCACAGAAAGGTGACTAAACAGACCAAGTTCCAGATTTGTGAAGATATAGAGCACCTAGCTCCCTCCAAAATCAGTGGACTGGTCAGGCATTCATCATACCTTCAGGGGGTCAGCAATATGCCTAGAGGTAGCTGTCATGGTTTGACATGACAGCGGTTTCTGGTAAGAGAGAAGGCACTGTAAAGATGGCTCCTGTAAGAAGTTGCTCAAGACTCTCCACAGCTCTGAGCCAGACCCACTTCTGGGGCTCAACCAATTAGACACCTCCATGAACACTTTTTAAGAAGCCAGAAGAGGAGGCTGCTTCCTGTTTCCCCCTTCTTCTGTCTTTTCCGGCTGATGGTGGTGCAAGGAGTGGGAAGAGAGAGAGAAGTGACCACGTGGACTCCAAGGTCAGTGAGGAAAGAGAGGAGGAAGTGTGCTGGAGCAGAGACTCCACTGCATTCTATGGAGAGGACTGGTGAAGCTGAGATTTCTTTGCATTTCATTAAAGACTGCACAACAGGGGCAGTGACTCACTTCATTGAAGACCTGCCCCCCCCCATCAGGGGCAGTGATTCTCTTCATTAAAGACCCCATGCCAAGGGCAGTGACTATGGCTGGAGAAGGCTGTGTCCTATGGCAGAGAACTCATATTCACAGAAGATGTAACTGTGGGTAGGAACCCACACCAAAGAAACTTATTAAAATTATGCCCAGAACAGGCCATGTCCCATGGGAGGAACCCTGTATCTGCTGAAATTGCAACCGTGGGGAAGAACCTATACCAGAGATATTCACCAAGGACTGCATCCCGTGTGAGGGACCCTGTATCAGCAGAAGCCACAGGTGCTAGGAACAACCCACACCAGAGAAGTTTGTTAAGGACTGTCTTGTGTGTGAGGGACCCCATATTGGAGCAGGGGAAGAATGCCAGGAGTCATCGTCTGAGAAGAGAGAAGTGGCAGAGCCTATCTGTGAGAGAATGACCACATCCCCCATTCCCTGCTCCCCTGTGCTGTTGATGGGAGGAGGAGGTAGAGATATCGGGAGCAGTGAGCTGGGCCTGGGAAGAAAGGAGTGATGAGGGAGGTAGATCTTGAAAGTGCTGGTTGTCATTGTCTCATCATCCTACTCCCTTTTTGCTTTTGTTGTGTTCTGTTTCTTGTAGGTAGTAGAATAAACTTTCCTACTTTCCTCTCTAAGTTGAGTACTGGAGTCTGTTCTGCCTGGAACCGTAATTGGCAGTGAGCCCTCCCTGCCCTTGTCTTAATCCACAACATCTTTGCTTATCTTTTTACTCCCATTTCACTGGGGCCTCTGCCATCCTAACGATGGTGGGGGTGAATGGGGGCACCGAGTGAGAGACTGTTGTGGTCCTTCTGTGCTAGCTGGGCCAAACCATGACAGTAGCCTGATCTAACATACTCTGAGCCTTACCTTCACTTTCATTCCTCACTTGCTGCTATGGAAATTGTCTTCCCCAAATGATCCCTAGACTTCCCCACTGCTTGAACAATTATCTGCTTGAACTTCTGGATCAGGTTGAACACTTGTCTTAATGAAACTGATCCTCTGATCTATTCAGGAAGGAGCAAAATCTGTCAAGGGCTCTCCGTTAATTGCCTGCAACCACACCACTGGGACAGACTCACAACACTAAGCTAGGGAGAGTCTGTGAGTAGAAAAGTAGGGTAGACAATTCCAGCAATCCATGTTTCCATTTTTTTGAGAAATTTGGCCTTCACACTTCTTTTGGCATCTAGTTCCATTTTTTTCTTTTTGTGTTTTAAGTTGAGGCTACATTCTCAGCACAATCCAGCTGAAGGGAAACAGCTGTTGGCTGAAGTGCTCTGGAAAGCACTCCCTTGAGCACAAATCTGACCATTCTTGGCATGAGCTCCTGCAGACAACAGGTGACTCATTTTGCTTTGGAAAGCACGGCTGTATCCTCTGCTGTCTCCTCAATGCTATAGGCAATTCATAGAGCAGTTTTAGCTTTGCCTCTTCTTCTGCTAATTGAAGAGAAGCTCTGTGCTTACCCCTTGTAACAGAGCCAAGCCAATCCGGAATACACATTTGATCTAGATTATCCATTTACTCTTTGGATTGAAATTGCACATAAATAGAGAGATGAATAAGACTTGACACCCTGCCCAGAGATTTAGTGTGCAAGCCACAGACACTTTAAAGGAATACTGATGGCTACTGTAAATGAGTTGGTAAAAAGAGTCAAAATGCCTCCAACGAACTAGACTCCTGTTGAGTGACTGTTGAAATGTTCAGATTTATGGTCCAAACCTACCTGAAACACTAATAAATTAGCAGAGAAAAAGCTTGGATTTGTTGGGTTTTTTTTTTTTTTTTTTTTTTTTTTTTATCCCTGTTTGCCCTACCTTCCACAATGTCTGATACTGGAGGCAAACAGGTCAAACTATTTTTTTATCCTGATTTACAACAGCATTTTCCATAGTGGCTTAGTGTAATTGTAAACAAAATGCTCACACAGTAAGAGGGAGGAAATGCCAATATATTAAAATCAATGCACCAAATTGTGTGGTATCCTGAGAGTACTTTTGGCCAGGGGATGGAAGTGACCTGTGTTTGGCTAAAAAGGGATTGATCCTCCTCTCTCTTGTTATTTATGCCAGTGTAAATGTGTAGCATCTTTGACGTCAGTCCACAGAGAACAGGCACAAGTACAAGGGCAATGAGACCTATGAGGTTTCCATTTGATCGCTACCTCAGGCAAGGGGAAGCTGTGCCTGCAAGATGCTTCACCTCCTAAAGTAGACCATCTAGAGAAACACTGTCTCTGTGTGGTGTCTCTGGCTCCCATGACAGCATGGTCTTGAAAGGAGAGAGGAGAGACCAAGGAAACTTGGCTCAGGCCCTTCTTGAATAAAAGCTGCCATTGCAGATGAGCTGAGTTTACCCACCAAAAGTTCCTCTTTTCGTTACATTTTTTTCAGTTGGAAGAGGCAGATGGAGTATTTGTGTTGGCTTTCTGCCTTGGCTGTATGAATTCTCAGGGGTGGGGAAAATGTTAGTAAACTACTAAGTGTCCAAGAACTGGAAGAAAATAGGTTGGGTTGTCAAAATCTTTTTAGCGTCTTCTGAAAAATATTTCCTCTAGGAACATTTTCTCACTTGGAACAGGCACTAACCCTCCTCCCCCTCCCCCCCCAAAAAAACCCCAACACTGCAGAGGTGACAGGTCTTCTGCTGTGGCTGCAAAACTTTCTTAAGTCTGGCTGATTACTGATGCAGGTAATATTTATATGTAGCACATCTTGTTGGGACTCTGTTGCTGCGGTTGCTTAGCCCATGCTCCACGCCAATTAGGCTCTGGCTGTTCCAGTTCCCTCATGGTGCTTGTTGTGCTTTCACCCTCTGGAGCCCCTGAAAGCACAGACTTGAAGCCAAATTCAAATCCAGGTGACAGAGAGAAGGGGAATGTGCATCAAAACCAGCCCAGGAGTTGTACCACTTCACTGTTTCCCACAGCTGTGTGGAGATTACTACTGAGAAAAGCTGAAGGGCAGCCTTTTCAGTGCCCCTGGTACTGAAGTACCCAGATGGCGGAGCAGACTTAGGTTACTAGCATGGCAGGCTTTGCAGGCATCTTGTACTGAGGCTAGTACCTGAAGGTGAACACTGTGTATCTGAGAAGGAATAGAGGAGTTTTGGCTTGTAGTGTTGGCCTCTTGTGTTGTTTTCTGCTGCTTTTTTGAGCACAGAGTCAGATTTGGATTCAGAGCAGTGAAGGAGTTGTGGCATAGCTCTGTCCTGGGCATGCAGAGAGCAGTGAGATGGTGATGGTCCAGGCAACTGTGCCTCTACAGGGATTGTGCTGAGCTCCTGTTGTGGGGAGACTCTTGTTCACCAGGGTCCTGTTTGTCTCTCCGTGATGAGAGTTGTTAACCCAGGAGAACAGCACATCGTAGACTGTGCTATAAAGGGGGCTCAAGGCTTTTGCTCTGCCAACTGTCTCATCTTGTTCAGTGCTGGGAAAGAGAGCAAATGAGTTAATTGCTTATTGCTGTGAGATTGAGGCCTGCTGTTGAGGATGGGCCTCCTGTCCCAGCTGTGTCACAGTCTTGTTCTCTAATGCAGGCTGCAGCACATTGGTATACATACACAAGCCCTGAGCTTATTTCTACGTGGGTTTTCTGTGCAACAGCACACAAATTCCAGAGTGAGTCAATATTTCTCCGCATGTGGGTCTTATGATGGCCACCTAGCCTTATGATCTGTGTAACCCTCAATGGGTGCAGGCTGATGAAATAGCAATACTTCTCCTGTCTAACCAAGAGCTATTCTGTGCTGTGCCCTGAGAGTTTTTGGGGTCCATCAGCGACCCAGTAGCCCTGTAAAGGACAACTAGCCCTTTAGAGCTGGAGCGCAAATAACAGCTGTTTTGCAATGTGGGTGTCCCACTGGAGTAGGAAAAGGAGAAGCTTTTACTGGGTATACAGCCTCTCACTCAATGACAAGTCTCAGTACAGGTGGAACATTCACGTTACTTGTTTTTTTGTTGAACTATGTGTGTTTACAAAGATTAAAATTGGGAGCTCACAGCATCTCTTGGGAAAGACGTACTCCTAAACTGGATGGATGTTGTGAAATGCTGCTTGAAGAATTCACGGGTTTGGAAGCTCAGCTGCATGGGTACTTGGCTGTCTGTTTCAGGGCACTTTCACAGGCAGGAAAGCTATGGTATTGACCCTACTGATTCATCAGATGAGTCCTCAGTTCTGGTTTGTCTCTATTTAGACTGCGTTTTTCCCCCTCTCTCTTTTTAGCTTGAGGTAATTAAAAATAAAAGATGCTGAGTTCTGCTTTGTCACAGTTCTCTGGGAAACTTGTAGTTGGAACTATGTAAGTTTCATCAGTACCTTTTTAGTAGGGCCCTTGCTAATGACTGACCTCTGCGTGGTGACAATGCAAATAAATAACAGCACTCGGATGGAAAATTCCACAGCCAAACTAAAATAATTTCTGAAATTGCTTTTGAAGTGAGAAAACAACTATATCTCAGCAGAGAGATTGCAGTAAGGTGATCCACCATGCACAAAGGAGTTGAGAGCAAAGGGAACATCTGTGAGTGCTTAATTCAAGTGCTAAGGATCCAGAAAACTTGGTGAGCAAGATTGTATTTTGTACACTGCGTTTTTCTACCAAAGAGTACCAAAGAGTACCAATGGAACTACATGGGAAGCAAAAAATATGCTATATGTGGCTGCTTACCCTTAATGGCACCTGAACTTCCTGGATAATTCAACTCATCATGAAATATCAGCATTGGAAATGAAATACACTCACATATGAATTCTGGCTCATACTGTTATTGCCAAATGTTATTTGGATGCTGCAGATAAGAAATACATCCTTTCCATACAAAGAAATAGTCACTGTGATTGAAGTGCATTTATTTTTTCAAAACACAATTAGCAGCCCACCAGAGCTTTTTTTTTTCCCCCTTTCATTTTTGTGTCCATTTGGGGATTGCCACCTACATCCTTGTTTTTTCATTATATGAGGAAATAACAGATTTCATGTGGTGAGAGAATGAAATTACCTCATAGGCCTTCTCTGACACATGTGGAAGATCGTACCTTCTCCCTCAGTGACAGAGTGGGTCATTTTGGAGTAGATTTGGCTGGTTTGTAATGAAGCGAGCAGGGAATATGTTTTTGAAGCAGTCTGAAAATGGACTCAAAAAAAAAAACCAGAAAAGAGTTCAGCTGTTTGCATTATGACTTGTTCCTGTTGTAGCAAATTCATCTGGCAGCTCCTAGCCCTGCTTGTTCACCAGTGCTTTACATCAGCCCTGCTCATGCTGGAGCCAGCGGCATGTTGTGTGGCAAGGGACTGCTCGCTGTGCTTGAGAGGCTTGTGATCAAGTAAGTCTGGGCTCACCCTGTGAAACTTCTAAAAATTGCAGCTGAACAATGGGGGAACTGGTCCAATCCCATGTGAACTAAGCCACAGACGTTCAGAAATGCTTAAGCACCAGACTTGTCATGGTTTCAGTTCACTTATTTTCCTCCCTTTTTTTTTTCCTTTTCTTTTTTTTTTTTCATAGCTACATTGAAAAAACTAACAAAAATGCTGAGATGAAAGGGATGGTAAAAGTCATTGACACTGTTATTATTTATGCCCTCATGTCTATAGTCTCAGACTTTTCTCAAATGGGAGAGGTAATTGCAGTAAGATTTTTGTGGCCATGTTTTCAAGCCTCTGCTTGAAACCCATGGACAGGGTAAGGTGTTCCAAAACACCTCCAACTCATCATATCCTCACTGTCATGTTTGTCAAGGGTTTAGAGCCTGTTCAGCACACTTGTGGGAGAGCTTTAGAAAACTTATAAGCTTAGGCTCTCAGATCTCAACTTCTCTTTATTTTCTAGACTTGCTTTGGTTGTAGAATCGTCTGGAAATCCTCAGCCACAAAGACGACCAATATACAGACTCCCAGCCTATCTCCTTAATCTTTACTGGCACAAATGGTGTGAGGTTTATCAAATTAAAAAAAAAAAAAGGAAATATACTTTGATAAAGTTCTCCTATACTGTAAGGCAAAATCTTTTATCAGTGAAGACTAATGCTTCTTAATATGGGACAGGCTAGGTGCCATAGTCTGCTTTGCGTTTGATGGCCAGTCTTGGACAAGTTGCATCCACATAACTGGGCCTCCTTTTTTATTTCCTCCTCCTGTTAAAGAGAGGAATGCTGAGCACTGCGTGTAGTGAGGAACTGGAATGTCATGGGAGTCAAAGCCATAAGAAGGTTTCATGCAGAGATTGCAGTTTTAGTAAGGCTGAGATATGTACATTTTCTAAGTTTATTGGGTGTTTTATTTAGAAAAAAATTGTAGAGATTCAAGGAAAAAATCTCCTTGGAGTTTCAAAACAAAATATTTATATTGGAATGTTTTGGTTTGTGATTTTTTTTCAACTTGACTTAAATATTAAAAAGAATTTTTAAATGCTTGGAATGAAACCTTTCATTTTCATAAAAACTAAGCATTTGATCTTAAATGTGGTTCACTTAAACTTCTTCAGCAACTTTTAAAATGCAGCTAGATTTTTTCTTAATTGGAGCTAAAATGCCACTGACTCACATCTTTCAGAAACTAAGAGATCAGTTCTTGCTACAGCTCTATTCATAAACTCACTAGAAATATATACTTCCTGTACAAAACTAATATTGAATTTACTGTAGAAACTGGCTACTTTGACCTATCTGATCAACCCTATATCTAAAGTATGTATAAAACTGAAATCAAACACTTTACCCTCTGGATGCCTTGTAAGATTGATCCGTGCAATCTACAGTTTAAGAGGTGAGGTAAACCTGAGATTGTGCCTGCAATTGCCTCTCACTTCAAAGATGATGCTTTGTTGTGAATGAGTAATGACAAGGAATCTCTCACCACTTCTGTTTCTCGAGCTGGGCTTGATTTTCATGTCTTTCTCCAGGACTGAATTCTGGACACAGTTGTTTTTGATAAGGCCTGAAATTCCCAAGCTGCTTTTCTTTTCTGCAGAGTGATGCTATCATGACTTCAGAAAAAAATCAGCTCCTGGAGTTTGTTTTGCTTGGCATGCAGACAAAGTATTCCAAGCCCTTTTTTTAATGGAAAAAGGTTGGGTGGGAGGCTTTATGCTGTGCTTCTTGCGTGGAAATCTTTGCAGCTAATGTGAGAACAATATTTTTCCATCTAAACTGACCTTTATGCTGATATATCCTCTCTGATCTTGGGCTCTTTTAAATTGTACCTAACTTTCACAGACTTACCGTTGTCCTTTACCACTCGTGAAGGAGACAAAAGTACTAAGGACCTTGCCAAAGAGAGACACCTTTGTTCCTCTTTAAAATTAAATGCGTCTTTGCTTTGGCCTGGCTTCCAGCACCACCTGTGCCACTGCTGCATCTTCATGTTGCCCCTTCATAAGCACAGTCTCATTTGGGCATGCTGCGTCCACCTGCTTTGTGTTTCCTGAAGGCACTCAGGGCACCTTTCTCCTCATTGGCATCTCTGCCATGCTTTGTTTGGCCTGTTCCCCACTTTTGGCAGAACTGGGACATTTAGCTTCCTGTTCTGGGGGAAGCAAGTTTCAGGAATAAGTGAATTTGTGATGCTCTGAAAGGCAAGATGCTGTGTGTGGTTTTGAGGTATGGACATTATGTAAATAATGTACTTCATAAAAATAGCGAAAACAGTAAAATGGTAGAAGGAAATCTAAAGGAAAATACTATGAAAAACTTAATGAAGCAGATGTTAAAGTGGACTAGATGTTACTCTCCCACATGAGCTCTTGGTAATCTCACAAGAAGTAACAAATTTGCCTAATTATACAGTGACAGAGACACGTAGCACTAACTGTTCCACATCATAAGCCCCCAACAGAACATGGTGGTGAATATCCCTCATGCTGTAACAAGGCAGACTCATCACTAAGATCAGTTTGGGTTTTTTGTGGGTTTTTTTTGGCAGTGGTGACCCTAACTATTCAAAGACATAGATTGAGACTTGCAATTTCTTTCATCACTAGAGCTGGTCCAAAAGCTTCAGATGCAATTTTTGCTTTTTATTCACATCAAGAAGGGGAATTAATTGAAATAGAAACTTTCTATAAAATGGTCCATCACAGAAAATGGAAAAAACTGAGCAGATGTCTTCCATCTCTGTATAGGGCTTGCAGGCTGGTGGGAAGCTGCACCCTGGGAACTCTCAGCTCATCAGCTCCCTCAGCCAGAGGCACCTGACCCCAAAGCCCCTGGCTCTGAAGTAGCAAGTTAAACAAATTACTCCAGGCCCAGAATTTACCCTTTAATGGAAATTTCAAAATACTGTGCTCTTCTGTTTAGTGGCTATTTTTAACAAAACTGAAAACAAATTTCAAGAGCACATACAACTTTTACAAAGTAGAATTACTATGAAATTGTGGAATGTGCTGGATGGAGATTGTGTCATCTCCAAGGTTAATATCATAATTAGCATTCTCTGTGTCTGTATGGGAGCTTCATCTCAAGTAGCCTGAAATACTGTGTGTCTCAACCACAACCTCCTACCCCTAAGGGGTGTGCTTACAGCAGCAAACAGGAGGTGAATGTAGCATGGGGGACCCTTGCAGTGTTTGGCGGACTCTTGGACTGTCTGGGGGCTCCAGGCTTGCTGGAGGTAGATTTCTGGGTACATTGTAAGGAATAAGAAGACAGCTAGTGTCACCTTATCCTCATTGCTTTTGGAAAAGCAGCTTTTGGAGTGAACCATGTCATGAAAAATGCTCAGGAATTGCCTTCAAGCAATCCAGACATAGACAGCTGTCAGTTGAATGGTGTGGGTGATGAGAGTTTGCTGTTACTGCTTTGATTTAGCACTAACACAATACCCTCCCTTATTGATAGTGTTCAGTCCTGGGTTGTGTTTGCAAGAACCATTCATTATCTGATTTGACAGCAGTGTTTTGATTTGGACCAACAGTGTGGTGGGGAAGTGAATCCTCCACTTGTTACTGTGTTGGTTTGCTTCACAGAGCAGTTTTGGTGTGTGCAAACAACAATCTAATGGGGAGGAAACACAAGCGGAAGCTCTGCTCTGTATCTTCTGGCAAAAGTTTCTCCAGTCTTTGTCATCCAGCCTTTGGAAAGCAATTGATAAATGATAACTGAAGTGATTTCCATTTCATGGCAAATATGGTGGCAGTCATGTGGATTTGGCTGTAGACATCTGGTAGAAATGTCTGGGGAATCCCAAGGAGCAGAAGTTGCTCCTGCTCAAACACAGATGAATGCCATGGAATCCCAGGTGCCTGGAATAGTAGTAACTGTGCTCACAGTCGTATAAGGACTATATAAACTCCACAAAGCACCACTGAAATAACTCATTTGTGGATCAAGCAAAAACTCTTGATCTGTTTGTCCATTTTTGGAAGCTTCCAAATAGCCTTTTCCTTCTTGTTTTCACAGTAAAACTCACTATTGTGAAATCTACTTGAGAGTCTCTGAATTTTAGGACAGAAGCACAAATAAGTGTATGTATGTTTTTCCCCACCCTTCTCCAATGTGTAGTTTACAGATAGAGAGCTTGATTCTTTATTTTTTAATATCTGGACGGCTCTTATTTACATCAGTGATGAGATGATCCACATGAAGCTAATACAGTTTCAGTGACACGATAATGGTAGGCTAGGATGTATTGCTTATTGGGTATTCACATAATGTTTGGAATCAGAATTTGCTTTCTTAAGGTTAGCAGTGTGCGTCTCCTTTACTGAGACATTCCACCTTTTAGAGTTAATCTGCACCTCCCTCTTAAACATATTTCTCTTAGCTGTTGATCAAAATATTTGCACTATTCATGTAAATACTCCAGTAGGGCCAAATTTTTCCCCACTGCATTTTTTCCTCACTGTCTTCTTTGGAACAATGTCAGGAATGAACTTGTTTCATTGTTTGTTTCCAGTTACTTCTGGGATTATGCATACAACTGCCACAGAACTTTCTTAACTTTTGTCATAGGTAAAACCATTTTGTTGCCTGCTGTTACACAATGTGCTATTTGTTTCATTTTAATTGAAATTATTTTCCTGGCTTTCACACATTTTATGCAGTTGTTACCCTGCTATTAGAGCTTTCCTGCTTTAACATAGCAAATGACTTGCAAAGTTTTCTGTGAAAAATACCAACATTCAGCACAGCACTGTTAAATTTTTCTAAGAATTCTTTCACTGACGAGCTTTACTGTTTTCCTCCCAGCCCCTTGCATTAATGCTCTTGTAGACTGTAAAGTTGTGCTGGGTCAGTGGCCCACGTAAAGTTTCTGTTGGCCTTGTAGCTGTAGTCTGTGGGTCACTAGTCTGTGTAGAAACATTTCCATACCTTCTACCAATATATATGGAGAATCATTTTTATTCTATTGACTATATGAAAAAAACAGGCATTACTCTTGGTTTCCAGTGCTTTTCCTTAGCCTCATCAGACTGCAGGCTTCAGTTTGCCTGCTCTTCCTCTCATCCTTTTTTCTCCTTAGACCTCAGGTCCAGAGAAAACTTGGATATTTATGTTTTTCAATCTTCTCTTTTCATTCCCCTTGGCTCCTGGCAGACCTATGATCGATTGAAGTCAAAGTAGCCAGCTGAATGGCCACAAAATTCCCTGATTGCTGGCAATGACCCCATTTGTACCAGCCCCATTCCTGCTGAGCAACACCTTTTTCCATAGGGAGTTATCTATGGGGATGAATCTATAAGGATGAGCTGACATGCGTTTGGATCACAGAGTAGAAACTCTAGACCATTTTCATAGAAGTTTTCTGTTGTGACTTGAATCACGTGGCCCCTTGGGGCAAGCCACCACAGAGCTCCTCAGACATGCTGTGCACAAGGTGGGCAGAGGACCAGGTGCCTCTTGTGTCTGCTTCTGTAGCAAAACTGATAGTGCACTCTTCCAGGTGCAGGAGTGAACCTCTGAGCAGATTGGCCCTTTGTTTCAGCCAAAGCTCTGGAGAAGGCTGATGTGATGGGATTAGGAGGCCAGGGGGGATGTGCAGCACCGCTTCATGTTATCCCAACATGATATGGAAAGCCTTGGGGGAGGTTTTCATGGTGTGGCTGGACAAAGTCATGGGTGATCTGGTCTAATGCTAGAGGTAGATAGCATTGGTCCAAGTGTGGAGACCACCAAAAGTTCCCTCCAGCTGACATTTCTGTGAATCCATGATGTTTGTTTTGGTGGGAAAGCAAGCAGATAATTAACCAGCATTGCAAATAAATAAAACAAATGGAAAAGCTATAGTGTGAAGTAAAAGGGAGGACTGGGAGGACTGGCTGATTCCCCAGAAGGCTGTGCTGCCATTCAGCGGGGTCTCAGCCAGCTTGAAAGCTGGGAGAGGAAACTTATGAGGTTCAACATGGACAAGTGCAGAGTCCTGCACCTGAGGAGGAACAACCCCATGCACCAGTACAGACTGGGGATTGACCTGCTGGAGAGCAGCTCTGCAGAGAGTGACCTGCGAGTCCTGATTGATAATAAACTAAACGTGAGCCAGCAATGTGCCCTCCTGGCCAAGATGCCTCAAGAAGAGTGTGGCCAGCAAGTCAAGGGAGGTTCTTCTCTCCCTCTACTCTGCCCTGGTGAGGCCTCATCTGGAGTCCTGTGCCCAATTCTGGGCTCCTCAGGTCAAGAGGGACAGGGAACTTCTGGAGAGAGTCCAGGACAGGGTCACCAAGATGATCAGGGGACTGGAGCATCTTTCATACAAGGAAGGGCTGCGGCAACTGGGGCTGTTTAGTCTGGAGAAGAGGAGACTGAAGGGGGATCAATATTTACAAATATCTAAATGGTAGGTGTCAGGAAGCTGGGGCATCCCCTTTTTTTGATGGTATCTGGCAACAGGACAAGGGGTAATGGGATGAAACTGGAACACAAAAAGTTCCATTTAAACATAAGAAAAGGCTATTTTACTGTGAGGGTGAGGGAGCCCTGGCACAGGATGTGGAATCTCCTTCCTTGGAGGGAAGACCCACCTGGTCACGTTCCTGTGTGACCTGATATAGGTGGACCTGCTTGAACAGGGGAGTTGGACTAGATGGTCTCTAAAGATCCCTTCCAACCCCTACCAATCTGTGATTCTATGAAAAGTAAAACAGAACCATGAAGGAAGATCAGGGAATGTCCAGATGTTTTGCAATAAATTCTAATGACGATTTAAAGCAGAAAATAAAAAGACCAAAGACAAGCCTTTAAGCGTGTTAAGGGAAATAAGTTATTTATTGAAGTGAATGGGAGTTTACAGCATCTGTCAAAAGCTGCAATGACATTATGATAGTAAAACAGCAATCAGAGAGGTGAAGGAGAAACAGAAATGTATTATAACTGAGACAGATCTAGGATGAAATGAGTGAAATATAATAAGACAGTTGTAAATCCCTGTTGTTGTGTCTGTGTGTGTGCTCTGTAGACCAGCTCCACGGAGTTGGCATCCCCCTCTGCCACAGTGAATGGTGACCTAAAGCACAGGCTGGCTTATGGTGCCAGTGTGTAACACTATGAGTCAATTCTTGTGGGTGCTGATTGCCTTTCAATGACAGAAAATGCTTTCCTGAGATCTTTCACCAGGAAGAGTAAAGCAAATGTTCAACAATTAATGGTAAGGTGAGGAGAGAGAGCATGGCTCTTCCTCTTTCACTTGTGAGCAGAGGGTGGAGTCATTCAAGATGCATTCTTGATGTTATTTTGGACCTCGAGAAAGCTGAGTTCTCTTCTCTTCTCTTCTCTTCTCTTCTCTTCTCTTCTCTTCTCTTCTCTTCTCTTCTCTTCTCTTCTCTTCTCTTCTCTTCTCTTCTCTTCTCTTCTCTTCTCTTCTCTTCTCTTCTCTTCTCTTCTCTTCTCTTCTCTTCTCTTCTCTTCTCTTCTCTTCTCTTCTCTTCTCTTCTCTTCTCTTCTCTTCTCTTCTCTTCTCTTCTCTTCCTCTACTATGTATTTACTTAGTTTTTGTCGCCACATAGGAACCCCAGAGAGGGCAGGCTTCTTGCAGCCCAACCCTAGGAGCTGTTGAGTGAAAATTATGTAAATCCTGAGGACATTGAATGTGTGACAGAAGCTGTTCAACAATAATCTTCCTCTGCTACGAGAAGGATTCATTAAATGTAACTGCTTGGGGTCCAAGAAGGGCAAAACAACAGGTGGAGGCTCTTCAAAAAGCATCTGGAATGTGGCAGCCGATGTCACCCGAGACTCTCTTGCTCCAATAATGAGGCACGCGGTGATACAAAATCAACATGGCATTTACAGTTATGGCATGATAAATGTTCTCTTGTGCTTAATAGTGTATCATATAGTTTTTATTCTTGTTTATGGAGATTAAAATAATTTGATACGAGACTTCATTTTTGCTCAACCCAGTAATGGCCAGGAAGCGTTCGTAATTTGGTTGGGTGCATGAATGAACTAGCCATTTGACAAAGCCCCTGAAGTTGCTGTCATTTGCACAGCTGCCCAGTGTGATGAAATGATTGGGAGTAGCTATGGACACAGCATGGAAGAACAAGGATCTGTGTACCTAGTGGGAAGCACAGTACTGCTGTTTTCTATAAGTGGAGAGATAATCTCCTCCCGGCCAGCTGGCAAGCATAGGAAACTGTATGAAGTTCTCATCCTACAAAGGCCATGGGCAGGTGTATTTTTTCCAGGAGATGGCCTTGATAAGTCAATTGCAAGAACGACAAAGTGAAAGTTATCCAAAAGCCTTGTGTCCAGGAGATGGGAGGCCATACCTGAGTAGCTGTCTTACAGCATGCACTCCAAAGCTAATGCTTGGACCTGGAAAAAGATGCACCATCTGTGACAGCTTTTCTAAGGTTATGTCCATGAAGAGTTTACATCTGTCACGTTGTTCCATGAAGATGCACTTGGAAAAGTAAATGATTTTAAAGTTGTCACAGACTTTGGAAGACAAAAGAATATGGCCTTCACAGAGGAGTAAGAAATATCTTCAGAATGCTAATGATACCACTGTGACTTAAAATAAGTTTAATTTTGTGACTAGCTGAGTCAAACCAGGCATACATTAGATACTGTGATTAAGGTGAAAAGAAACTCTTCTGGTGAAAGTACAAGTGCATGTACTGTTTCAAATGCTTCTTCAAAACATTTACATTTGCCTTTGTCCCATCCGAACTTAAAATGGCAAGTGTCTTTGCAGCACAGAAGAACGGTACAACAGCACTAAAAACCCCACAACAGGTATTGTCTGCAGTGCTATCTGGCTAGCTCTGCAACAGTTGTGTCTAGAAGTAAGGCTTTCAATTTTCAGCAGTTAAGAAAGCACTACATAAAAAAAAAAAAAAATAGAATTCCTATGTCTGGAGCTGAAGGAGCTGATTTGTCCTACTAATCCACAAACTCTTCCTATGCCAGTGGGTCCATTTACCCCAATGTTTATTGCATTTAAGCTTTCAGGACATTGTAATAATAACCAGAAATGGAATAGAAGAAGAATAGGTCTGTGCTGATTTCAGAGCTGGGGCAAAAGCAATGGAGCACAAAATAACTGTGGTTTGTCACAGCAGAGGACAGTCTTTGCTTGAGGATATTCAAGTTGAGCATATTGATTTCTGAAGCAATTAGCACATGGTTCTTCATGTTCCATTTACCCTTTCTACCAATATATGTTCAGGCAATTACAGCCCAAAATCAGAACTGCTCTTGCTTTTACTGTGATGAAGATTTCAGACAGAATAAAAATGACCACAGCAGTTTCAGACAGCAGAGCTTTATTAATAAGCATCCTATAAAAAAGTGAATTTCTCTCTTTTAGAAGGGGAGCTGAAATTTGAGAAAAACGTGTTGAACTGAATTGTGAAGGTGAGCTATGGCCAGGGAGCACAACTGGTAATTGTACCACCATTTTGAACAGACGTGAGCAAGAACATCAATTAGAGGAATTTTATCCTTGAAACATAAAATTTTCCTCATTATGGCACAGATTTGTAACACCAAGTGAAAAGGATGATGAAAGATTTATCCTAAAATATAGGTTTGGGATGATGTATAGTTGTGACTTTGGAGTCTACAATAATACAGAAAAATGTATTTTATTGAAGTGATATGGTCTTCCATTGGACAGGCCTTATTGAAAATTCACTGAACTGAATTCTTTGTCTTAATAGGCCCTTTTAGATGTTTGGGAAAGAGTTATCTGTAGTTTCTAGAGAAAGGAAAACAAAGAAATGAAGGAATTTTAAGGTGTTTGTTCTCCTAAAGAGTGTTTACGTTTTCAGATTTCTGTATTATACCATGGTGCAAATAAAATGGCAGATGTAATTTAGACAGGACAGGAGATCTGATAACTGTGAAAGGCTCTGTACCCATAAGACAAGTTGTAAGACCAATAGGTTGTACTTTTCAAAACTATATTTATAATTGCTTTTTCCTGTGGCATGGGAGAAAGCAGTCCATGAAGGTACAAGGTCATCCTACTCCTGTTTCTTGTGTTCATCAGCAGTCATCTTCCAGCAGAGAGATTTTAAGGTTTGACTGGATCCTGCCCTCCAAACAGGCTCAGATTCAGGCTCCTTTCAATCCTTACCTCAGAGTTATAGTTAGACAGGCATTATTGCAATATGGGAGGATAAACAGGAGCAAATCCTTTTATTTTCCATGTCATTTTTCCTTTCAGCCACCTGTAGACTGTGAGTAACCTAGTATATGAACCAAGAAAAGGAAGGGAGAGGGGTTAGAGAAGGAGGAGAAATAGCACAGTGAGTCACCCTGTCCACTCTCTGTCTGAAGATCTATATTCTGCTCCTTTCTTAAATATAGAAATGATTTCATTCAGTTATTAACTCTTGCCAGCTAAACATTTGGTATGAAGGGGGCTCTTGGGTGCTGATTCATAATGATGATTCTCTGAAGGAAAACTGGAGCAATCATGTATAATCTCTGCAATAGCTCTTGACTAAAGCAGAAGATATATATTTTAAAATGCTTTTATTCAGTGCCTGTCACTTCTGTGACCCTTAAGCTGTGAGCAACACTAACGACAACTGATTGGTGCTTTTCCACAGAGATTGTCTTGTGGTCTCCAGATACCATTCAAGTGATGGCTTTTAAAGGGTAACAGGACTTGCTTTTAACCTGTTGAAGCTTCCTGCTATGCACAGAACCTAATTGTGGTTTAGTATTCTGTGCTTGGAGACTCACATTACTGCTCCCCTGGGTGCCAGCTGCTCCTGGCAGGTCATCATACTCTCATACAGATTATCTATGATGTCAAATGGTGTCACCTACGCAAAGGGGTAATAAACTCATCTTGAAATCAGAGAGGCATAACCCAAAGATATGAAATGCCAAGTTTTCATTCTGGTGTGGGACACCCGCTCATTTCAGTAAGTCAGTAAGCAGAAGCACATATGCACTGAATGTGCCTTGCAAGGATGTCATACTGTCAAATGTTTCATTACTTGTGTGATGAGATGTTGAGGATGCTGCTGTGTTAGTAAGGTGATGTAAGGGAGTCAAGTGAGTATTTGCTTTTAGTGGTTTATGTTTCTCTAACATGAGACATTTTGACAGGAACGTTTTGAGGGCTGCATCTCAAGTTTTAGGATGGGCAAAAGTGCTGGGAAAGGCACTGTCATCTTAGGAGTAAATTAATGCAGAGACATGGATTTGAACCAATAGGAAGATCAGCAAGTTAAAGAAGAATTTCAAATGCCTGAGCTGCCCTAAATTGTCATGGGAATGGTTTCAAAACCCCAGAAAATTTCCCTAATGTTTTAGGATCTGAAAGCTAGGTAGGAATCAATAGTAGAAAATATTTTATCCTTCTATGGGAAACAGATGTATTGGCATCTGTCCATCATGTATCTCTGATGGTGATTGAAGGCAGATATTAATTTAATGCACTCTTTCCAGACTGATTAAGTTCTTCGTTGCATGGGGCTTTAGGTACTGAAATCAAACAGTGCATCCATCCTGCAGTCAGAAGCACTGGAAATACGTGGTTGCACCTTGAAAAATATACGTTACTCTGTTTCTCTTTACCTTGGACAGGCCAATGATATGTATTTCATCTTGATTAATATAATTATAAGCATTTACTTCATCTTGCCTGCAAAGCTTTGCTGACAAGTGCAGCTTTTCCTTTTGTAGTGAAGCCATTTCATATTTTCAGGATCAATTTCCTCATTGTTTTTTTTCAGGAGCTAAAATGCTGTGAAGAAGGCAATGGGAGTAATAGCTCCGTCTCTCCTCAAACAAGAGCTATGTGAACTTCTACCATGCAGGCCATCCAGGCCCTTTGTTCATAATTTGCTTCAATCTTTTGAATTTTGCCTTAACTGCAGGTTTGGGTTTGTTACTACTGTGCTGGAGTGATGGTGCAGCAGACCATAGCCCAGAGGAGACTCCCAGACTCCTCTCTTCTTGTGGCTCATCATTTCCCACAGCTTAAGCTAGATGTGAGCAAAAGTCATAGTAAGCCATAGTAATATTTGAATCCTCAGGCCTAAGAGACCTTGCCTCAAATTCAGAGGTGTCCATCCCTTCAACCAAATGCAAAAAGAGGCAGGCATTGCAGGAGTCTTGGAAGCCATGCCTGCTCCACTCCTTTTCCTGGCTGTTTACCTGCTCCATATTTGCTAAGGTTTATTTTCCATTAGGGTCTGTGACTCAAAATGAGAAAGCTGCTTGGCTGTCACACCCTGTCAATCCAATTTGTTCCTGTTGTGGGAAGAGAAGGTGGCTCAAAACCTTCAGGGAGATAGAGAGTTGCAGGATATGCAGTCAACTTGACACTCCTGGATGAGGGGGCTGTGAAGAAAGAGACTTTGCTTTCTCCCTTTGAAGCTGTTCTGTTTAAAGGGGAGAAATCCCTACTGGGGGACAAGGCACAAGAAAGACAGTGAATGGAAATAGGTACAGCCAGACGTTCACAGACCTCAAATGAATGTGCAAACCAAGCTGCAGTATGCAAGGGCACTCAGCAAAAGGGCTGAGCTTAAGGTGCTGGGAGTGGAGGGAAAGCTACAGAACGAAGGCTTTAAATTTTCTGTTCCTCAAACTCAGGCAGAAAAGAAAGAGGTTTTTCTGGAATTTATTTATTTAAAGAAGACTTTACCACCTAAATCCATCTTTTCCTGCAAATGTAGCAGAATCTAATCTAACTCTCAAAAGCCACTCTGAGTGACTGCAGAAGAGAAGGGAGCTTATTTGCATTCATACTATTACTTACTTAAATGCAGATTTGCATAGTAAGGCAATTATGCATTGATTAACTTGCACTGCAATGAGAAACGTGAACATTTTAACAGTAAACTAAGCATGAGCCAGCAATGTGCCCTTGAGGCCAAGAAGGCCAATGGCATCCTGGGGTGCATGAAGAAGTGTGTGACCAGCCAGTCAAGGGAGGGTCTTGTCCCCCTCTACTCTGCCCTGGTGAGGCCTCATCTGGAGTCCCGTGTCCAGTTCTGTCCCAGCTCAAGAGGGACAGAGAACTTCTGGAGAGAGTCCAGCGCAGGGCCACCAAGATGATCAGGGGACTGGAGCATCTTCCTTATGAGGAAAAGCTGCAGGAACTGAGGCTGTTGAGTCTGGAGGAGACTGAGGGAGGATCCTATCAATACTTACAAATAACTAAAGGGTGTGTGTCAAGAGGATGGGGCCAGTCTTATTTCTGTAGCATCCAGAGTCAAGACAAGGGATAATGAGCACAAGCTGGAACACAGAAAGTTCCACTTGAACTTGAGTACAAATTTCTTTCCTGTGAAGGTGAGAGAGCCCTGGCACAGGCTGCCCAGGGAGGGTGTGGAGTCTCCTTCTCTGGAGGTTTTTCAGACCTGCCTGCACACGTTCCTGTGTGACCTGATCGAGGTGAACCTGCTTTAGCAGGAGGTTGGACTAGATAATCTTTAGAGGTCACTTCCAACCCCTACCATTCTGTGATTTCCTCACCTAACCAGTAGCATTGACTTACCGAGCATATCTTGATAAGTTAACATAGACAGCAACTATAGAGAAATACTGTCATTTGCATTGCAACTGCTTCTTTATAAGAGTGCTGTCAGAAGAGGTGAAACCAAAAGTAATTTGAGCTTTGCAAGCATCTGTTTTAGATAATTTTTACTGATTAAATTTATTAACAACCTCTGGGAAGCGTGTAACTCTTACTTTGGATTTAGCTTCTGTGGGGAGGAGTGCTTTGGCAAAGCTGTGTCTGAACACGGAACAGAAAAATGAAAAATAAATCTGAATACCGTTAATTTCTTAGAATTCAGAAAGAATTTGCAACAAACCATGGTAGCACTGGGGCTTTTTTTAGTGAGAGAGGTAGAAAAAACTCTTTTATTTTGGAAGTTTCACAGCCAGCACTTCATTATTGTGTTGGGGTTTCACACAGGGAGAAGCTGAAGACAGGAAAATACTGACACTGAAGAGGGTAATCATGAACTGTGAATGGTCAGTGCAGTCTGATTCATCTACAGCATTTATGTCTATCTATGGAAAGATCTGAGGACACCAAATGCTTCACTCACCTAATAATGCCAATTATTTGTTAAGGAGCAGATTTGTCACTGTCATTATTATTAGTACCACATTAGAAAAGCGATGTCCCAAATGAGATCATGGTTTCCTTATCAGGATGAAACACATCATTGGCCTGCCCAAAGTAAAAGGGAACAGGGTAACATATGTTTTTTAAAGGGCAGTCATATTTTTTGTAGTCTTGGTACAAATGCACAGTAAATCCTTGCCTGCTGAGACACAGTTAATCGTCTCTAGTTATACATGTGTGCTTATAGAGATCAGTTACGTGTGTGTCCCTTGCGGGGAGTTCTCTCTCAGCCCTGGCTAACAAAGCAGAAGTTACTGATGATGCTCCCCAATTACATTTGTGCAGATTACACAAATATTGAGTCCTGCTTCATGTAGAAACTATTACTTAGATGCCAGCTCCAAAGAGGGACACCTCAGGCCATGAATCCTGCAATCTGAGCATATCAAGAACGAAGGCGGAGGTGCAAAAATATGTCTTGCTTCAGGCTAAGAAGTGGCTGTGGGGTGCAGCGAGGCCACTTTCCCCCGGGGAGCCCATGCCCTGAGACACACGTCTCTCACTCCTGAGCAAGCGTGGTTTCTTCCTCCAGCACCACAGGGACAGGCTGATGGGGCAGCCCTGCACAACCCCCAAGGGCTGCAGTGGAGGAGGAGCCTGGGGCCCATGGCTGCATTCAGAGCATCGCAGAGCATGTTGGGCATTCAGCAGGTGCTTGGCATAGCCCAATCTCTGTGTGAACATTAGGGAGTATTCTTGGCTGTGCCACAGCCAAGTAAGGGGAAAAATGGCACTAATAGAGCTGATCCCTATTTTTCTAGCTTGCATGTTTTCGTTTACATTTGTCCTTGACTGACAGGGGGTCATTCACAAAGATATTTCAGTTTGCCTTGCGATTTCATATCTCATGGCATTTTTAAGGGTTTTGTTAAAATAGAACAAGGTTGGCTGCTGCTTGTGGCATGCCATATCCTTTGTTTTTTTCTTTACTTTTTAGGGCTGTTTGGTGTTTGGCTCTGAGTAGTGATGGTTTTCACCGCTCTCCTGAATTGCTTGGTGGAAGCTTAGAGATATTGCTGGCTGTTAAGCTGCTTGCCAGTCACATTTGGTTGTGTAACTGTCCCATGCCTCCATTTCCAAATCATTGCTGGGTCGTCTAGCATCTCTGACATGTTCAAAGTGTTTGCAAAGAAACAAGAAATTGGATATCCCATACTCCAAACTGGCTTATCTGAGTGCTTAGGCAATGCGAATATGGGTGCTTCGATTACCTCATCTCCTTTTAAAAGAATCTGACCCGTGGAGAGATCAGAGGGATGTGCCATTTGGAGCCTAGCCTCAGGCAGTCCCTGCACCTGCCATCTGGAATTGGCACCAGGGCTTACTGCCTCCCCTCTGCTCTCAGAGCCTGGGTGGGTACCCACAGCTGCACCATGCGCGCATCTGCCCTGCGCCACGGCATCTGGGGCCAAAGGGGGTTGAAATAATGGTTTTAGAGCAGATAGAACCAGAAACACTATGTTCCCACCTGTATTAGTTTTGCCATAAAGAGTTTTATTTTAAAATGAACAGTGGAAAATGCTCACAAGATAAGCTGATGAATTAAGGACCCAAATCAGTTGAAATTTCCAGTGCTTGGAGAGGAGGACAGGAAGGACTCAGAGGATGGTTTTGTAAGAGGGGCAGGACGTTCTCCAAGTGCCCTGGTAGAGCACCCACCTGGCACTGTGCCCTTCTGAGGACTTTTCTTCTGCTTGATGACATCAGCCTGAGTCTTCTCCCAAGGAATGTAATACATTTGTACTTGCTGCCTGTAGGCAATCTTGTGCTGTAAAAGCTGGGAAAACTTATATTGAATGTTATTCCTGACCTGCAGTATATGGTATATAGTTGTTTTCCATGCTGAAGGCGTTGCTAGCCTGGCAGAGCAATTACTGGTGTTAGCACATATGAAGTTATTCTCCATCTGCATGTACTCGGTTAGCATGCCCCTTAATTTATCATCTGCTAGGGTAAGCTAGTCAAATTACAAGGACATCACTACAAAAGCAGCATCATCAGGTAGGTTAAGTGTCATTGGTCCTGCAACCAAGTTCAAGTTAACAAGGAACTTGGGCTGAGCTGCATATTCTAACTCTATATGTAGCTGTCTTAACTGTCTAATCATCAAATTTCTGCTTCCCATGTGCTGCATGTCTGCCCAAGGCAGATACTGCAGAAAGGACAGACCACCTTTCCAGGGTTGTTTCAGCACTGACTGCTGGCCTAGATGTCCCTCTGGAGTCCTGGTTTTGTGCTTTCCTTTTATTAGTCTCATAGTCTATACGATCTTCTGAAGGAAAGACTGTGTTCATTTGTTTACTTGCTCAGTTTTTCTGTAGACAAATACCCTTCTCCTCCCCCAAATCTAACAAATAAGCTGCTTCTCCTCTTCTCCCTGAACCCACTCCTAAACTCCCTCCTTTCCAGACAGAGAAGGAATGAAATGCCTCCGAGTTCAGAAGTAGTTTGAATGGGGATTTCAGGTTGGACCATAAAAGACATGGAAGAATCTTTAAATCAGAATTGGCATGAGGCTTCTGTTTCTCTACGGTAAGTGAAGTTTAAGTTCAGAATTTTGCTCTCAGTCCAGGTCTGTCCCTCTAGGATGGCACTGGCCTGGTAAGTATGAATGTGCTTTTGTGTCCTGTGAAAGAAACAGGAATGCTTGGTTTGTAGCAGAGGGTGAGGGAAAGTGTTAGGTTGCTCAGATCCCACTGATTTGTGAGGAAGTTGTACATTTGATGCAGCTGACTCTGTAACTTGTCACTCTCACACGCATGAGCCCAGGTGGCTGAGGTGAAGCCTATGAAGATGCAGACAGCAAAAGAGTTGTTAAAAGTATCACATGACATGTGTGTATTATGTTCTGCTGGTGAAGGAGCCAGAAGATGAAGTCCTGAGGGATCAATTACTGTATGTGTAACCCTTCTGCCAAGGCATGACTGGCAGCAACAGGAGCCACATTCAAATTTTACCCCATCTAGATACCCTGTGCTCAGTGGGATGATTTTCCTGGCACAAACAATTGCCTGAAGAAGCAGAATCTTGTAAAGGTGGGGAAAACAGGAGAGTGTCCAAATACACGGTGCCTCCTTTCTTTTTTTCCCCAGAGAATGACTAAGTTAAAAAATTTAATACAAAGCACTTTCCCCTTTCCTGCATCCTCCTTTCCCCTGTGCCCCCTGCCTCCCAGGCTATCTGTCATTTCTATGCCTTTCCTGTGGAGGTAGTTGGGAGAACTCTTCGTTTAAGAGGAGCTGGATGAATGAAGCAGAGTTGACCAGCTCAGGCTTCCTTACACTACAGTGACAGCAAACTGATCTCTGCTTCATGACAAGGCTCTTCCTTTGTTAAAAATTGCCCCCCAAACACAGTAAGAAAATGTCTCACAAGTTTTTTATTTATTTTCCTCTCTTCTGAATTTGACAGGCTGCTTTTCTCCAGGCTCACTGCAGTTGGTTGGGCTGAATGTTGCCCACTGTGGTGAGGCAGCCTCTGGCCTGTGTTGAAGGTAGGTGCAAGCACCCATGCAAACTCTCTGTAGCAGGAGGCAGATGATGGAGGCCTCCAAGGAAAAAGAAGCACAGGACGGTGTCAGAGACAAAACCAAAGATGATGCCCTTCAGGAAGAAAGCTTCCCTAGGTTTTTGTCTTGAGTGTGCTTGAGGAGAGAGAGAAGTAAAAGTGAGAATAGAAAAATAAAGATATAGAAATAGCTATTAAACATTCATGGCAAGAAACAGAAAGAGTCTGAAAGCAGCTTTTGGCAGCAGATTCCTTCTGGTGTGCAGAGAAGCAGGACATTACATGTTGACCTCAAGTTCTTAAAAGGTTTTACTGCTTTCAGTTTGTCTTCATACCTGAGACAGCCTGAGTGGTGTTTGCACATGGATGGGTAAGTGTGTTTTCCTGATGTTCAAAACAGTTGTAAAGCAACTGGAGTGAGAAAGGAGACAGACGTGGGTAAGCAGAGGGACACAGTAAGGTGAGGCTGTTAGAGCAGAGTTCAGCTGAGCTGGGATTAATTGGGAGGGAAAGGGGAATTGGGTACTGAGGGGAGAAAAGCATAGAGGTTGAGGAAAGACCAAGGAGATATAAGGCTGTGGGTAGGAGGTGTGGGGCTGGCTTTGGGGGAGATTTTGGTTCCTTTAAATCCATCCCAGTGATGAATGCAGCTGTCTTTGCTGGCTCTGCTGGTGGGTGAGGCAGGCCTAGTGTCAGGCACAGAGTCAGGCACTGGCACTGATCATTTGGGTCTGTTTTAAAGGCAAGCAATTCTTTAATCCAGACATCTTATTGCCACCCTTTTTCATCTTTCAGAGATTAAGAGAAATGCTGTCTGGGAAATGAGCATACCTTTAATTGCCCTGTATCCAACCGTGCTGTACGAGTTCCTTACATCAGGTGCTTGGAGATACTGTCTGCCTGTACAAAATACAGTTTGGTGGCAGTGTTTTGGCTGGGTCAGGGATGTAATCCTGCAGGCATTTAACATCCTGGAAGCTCAATTAACATTGAAGGGAGTACCAAGGTGCTTTAGCTCACTGCCATTTTCACTTCTGATGCATCAAACGCATGGAACCATGCCGCGAATGCACAGAGAATATTTAATGTCGATGATGTAATACTGTGGTGTTGGCTCGGTGGCTCTCTGGCATTATTCAACACATCTTTCTCAGCACAATGACATTAGTGAAATGAGATTTTGTTAAAAGCAAGCAGTTCAGTGTATCATTAAGCATTCAGAGCAACGTTTCCATTTCCTTTCTAATGCTGTGGTGCTGAAAACACATCTCATTTCAAAAGTGAATGTTTAAGTACAAATGTAATTTTCGAGAAAGTAATTTTTCTCTCTTTTTTTTTCTCCGTCTTTTTGAAACCTGCTGAAAGCATGCATATTAGCTGAGCAGCCTTTTTGCAGGGTTTGGAATTTTCTTTGCCTTTCGAAGTACCTGCATAAGAAAGTTGTTCAACTGATTTCTCCCCAGCTATTCTGCTGAGCGATAACTAATTACCCTCAGCATTTGAAAGGTGAATGGGACTCTTATATAATCAACATTAATAATTCAGCTTAGTCCAAGAAAGCTTATTGCAGCTAGTTCTTTGACGCCAGAAAATCTCTGCTAAAGTGTTCATTCTGAACTTGATTCAAAAGCTCCCAATAAAGCCAGTCCAGCCAACGTATTTTAGCTTGGCTCTCACAGTTAAAAATGTAGCTGCAATTACTTCAGGTGGGCCACGGTGAATAGGTGTTGTAAATTTTACCAGAAATTTACATTTTTACTTTGTTTCTAATCCTCGGGGTTGTCTTCTTTGGGTTAATAGAAGATTCTCAAGAAATTATATGTATGCAAACACGCTTTCTCCTTCCTTTCTTTCTGTATGCCTTCTTTCTTTCTAACTGCCCTCTCTGATGGAAATGCTGCTATATGAAGTAATCAGCAAAAATGGAGGTGAATGGTGATGATGTTCTTTATAATAGGAGCGTGAAAGGTCACACAAGATTTCCACTGAGCCACCACAACCTACTATTACAGAGTCAGCACAGTTACTGGAAGATAATGATCTTGTGACCTTTTGTGAATGATATCAGCAGCAAGAAAGCACTGACAGACTGGTCCTCTCAAATTTGCAATGTAGTGAAACTCCAAAGAAACAGAAATATTTTACTAGCCCCTACTATTTTATGACAAAAAAAAGACTTTTCCATAGGAATGAGTCTGATGGTGGCATGTAGATATTTACCTCAGCACAGTCCATGCAGTCTGTTAAAGAGAGCCTCTGAAAGCAATTATTTCTTTGATGCCTCTCTGCTTTCTAAGAGCAGCTACTAACAGTGGTTTAATGGATTTCTGTCAATCATATATCCAAATGTTTGTGTTTTAATTGATTTAATTCTACACTAGCTAATGTCAAGGAGATGAAGGTGAGCATTTGGCTTCTGGGGCAAAAGAGAGTGCTGATGATGTGGCAGGAAGGTGAAGGTACAAAATGAGGTTGGTAAACTTGGAGTCTTCAAAAGTCCAACTGCCCATTTGCAGCTGGGACCATATGTCATGCATGACTGTCTTAAAGAGTCTCACTGGCTAGAGAAAGACAATTAGCTCTCTTTTTTTTTCAGTCTATGCTTTATAGTTATTAATTACATTTTCAAAAGTTGGGAGAATAAAGGGGAATATTTGCTGTTTGAGCATCTGCAAAAATAGCCACTCCAACTCCAGCATAAACAACAACAAAAAAAACATTGCAGGGAATATTTCTGAAAGGAAAACAAAACAGGTGCCTCTGCTTGAAATGCCTAATCCTGCAAATGTGTCTTGTGGAAGTGCCATCATTCCTTAAGGCTATGGCAAAGCTCAGCTGTTTGAAGCATTTTTACCTTGTCTGTGGAAAGGGAGAATTCTGGTGAAGGCTTCTTCACACTTTCCATTTCAAGACTCAGAATAATATATTCATGCGTAGTGGTTGAGAGAAGTAATTTCTAATAGGTAGAAACACTGTCCTTGTGCTTCTCAGCTTTTGCGTCTCTCAGATGGGCATAATATTTGCAAACCCCATAGGTGCATCAGAAGGATCACTGGGTTGCAAAGTGCTTTGATGCATTAGGATGTGAGACACTGCACAAGAAGGAAATCCTTTGATTTTTCTTTTTCACTTGTGTAATGTGTCCATGAGCATTCCTGTTTCAGTGTTAGCACTATTCTTGGAGTCTGACAATACTTTAAAAGAGGTAGTAGTTTTTTTTTTTTTCAGACTTGATGTTTTGCCTGCCTTCAAAACCCTGTGATTGAAAAGGATTTGACTGATATTGAGGAAATTTTACTTTTGTCCAAAGAGAGAAAATTATTCATGAAAATTATCATTGTTGGTAGCACACAGAAGCAAAAGTAGCATACAGTATCCTAGTGAGGACAGAAGACAGACAATGCTTGTGTTTCCAGCTTAAGTAAACCCCCATGGCTTGGCAGAGACCAGGCGCTCCCGGAGTGTGTGGGATGGCAGCCCATCTTCCACAGGCCTGTTAATGCTACATGTTCAGAGACACCTGTCTCCTCCATGCCTTGTATTCTGTACTGCTGTGTTTAACTCTTTGCATGGTTTTGAAGTGCATCTATTTGGCAGCTAAGCCATTTACTTCAGCTGCTTTCAAGTGGCTGTTTGTGTTGTCCCCAGCAAGCTGCAAACCAGCTGAGAAAAGGCTGGAGCTAGAGCCTCTACCTCTCCAGTGGCTGACACTGCTCTCCCTGCCCCAGAGGAGAGCTTCTGACATAGGAGCTTCTGATGGGATGATCTTTTATAGCTTTTTGTAGTACATCTTGCAAAGAAAGCTGATGGCTATTTTGAGCCAAGGGTGTTCTGTCTGCTCCAGACAATGAGACACGCTTGGCCCAGCTACATTTTTTTCCTTTCTTTTTTTTGCAACAGTTGTTCAGAAGTTTTTGAGAGTTTGTTAGTTATGTTGTAGCACTCCAGGTATTAAACATTATTTTTTGGCTTTTAAAGGAGTCTAGATAATTTTTTTTTAGAACAAAGTGTTTATTATAAGCTATTTAGAGGAGTTCATTCGGTGTTCGTCTATTCAGCATTCTGCTTTGTTAGCTGCAGGCTTGTCATAGGATGACATGTAATCAATCAATCATGTACTCTTTGTGGTTATTCTGCACATAAAGCCAGATTTCTTTGTTTTAGTGTCCAGACTGGTATGCATTTTTCTTGTGCTTTTACAGCACTGAACCGTAGATAAGACCAGTTGTTAGTCTCCAAGATGTCTGTCGGCTCAGGAAACTGTGTGAAGAAAACAAGCTGCCTCCTTAATTAGAAAGCTGTGGCTGCTCCTGATTGGAATGACTAAATATTCTTTTTTTCTCTCAAATTAATATGTTATTACTCACATGAGAACTATGAGTGTTGTCAGTGGGAATTGCTAGTTAGTGCTGTGTGGGAAGACCCAGCAGAAAAACCTGTAGTTATTGCTGGTTGTTTTGTGAAGGAGTTGTCTTCTTGAAGGAGTTGTCTTCATGGAGGTTTGGTGATCTTGAGGGCTGCCTTGTGGAAAGGGCACAGTGCAACTTGTAGCCCTGTTTATGGTACTGGTGAAGCCTAAGGAGCCCCAAATCCACCGTACATTTTTAAGGGAGAGCATTGAGAACCCCTTTTTAAAATGAACGCTAGTTGTTCCTTATAGCTACTTCTTGTGAATCATTTATGTTATGGCAGTTGGAAGTAGAACTGTGCAGCATAGATTTCAGGAGGAAAGAGGGAAGGATGGTAAGGTTATGTAAATTAGGAAAATTGCCACTACTCCAAGAAATCCCTCTGACCCCTGAGAGACGTGAGATTTCTACCTACTCCTTCCCACTGTGAATTTATTTCTCGGGACGTGTGACATTTTTGAGGGTTGGAAAACATGAATGTGGATCAAGAAGGAAGCTGTAGAGTTCTCTGCAACACTCAAAACTAAAGGTAGTTGTTAACTCTGTATGAACAGGAGCTAATCTATAGCCTGTGCTTCTTACCAGTTCTTACTGGACAAAAGCATCTGTGAATAGACAGAATGATTAAGTGCTGCAGGCAGTGCCCTAGCTATACGAGTAGTCATCAGCTCAGGGAGAGCTTCTCTTCTTGCATATAGCTGCATTCTTAGCTCTACTCTTTGCAGTCTTATGACTTTCTCTTTGTGTCGAATAACAGTTAATTATTTTGTTAAATCAGAGTGGAGATGCATTGAGTCCTCACTACTCAAAAGTCATATGATGTTGAGCAAAATGCCAACAATTTTGCTGCTGGATGTGAGGCTGTGAAATATAGTGTTATCATCTGAAGCAAATAGCCCCACTGTTTTTCTATTTGTGTCCATGTACTCATGACCTCTTTTGACTTTGAAGTGTAGCTGAAAAGATAAATTCATCTGCTATTACTAGAATTTCAGTCATGCCTACAGAGGGAGAAGAGTACCTTTAGGATGAAACTGTAAGCAGTCACAATCTAAAAACAGAAAACAGAACTTAATGGTGAAGTTGAGTGGGAAAGGTGGACAAATGGAGTTGCTGAAGGCCATAGGAAAGAGGTAAGATAAGCAAAGTAATGCCTGGTAGAATAGCTGCTAGATCATCATGTCTCCTTAACATGAGAGTCACCATTTCTGCAGCCAAGTCATAAACATCCTCAGTCTGGGAAGGCAAGCTTCTGCTCCAAATCAGATGGTGAGGACTTGAGCAGGAGTCTCAAATACTAAAGGCATCATCCTATGCAGCAGTCCTGGGACACACTGGTATTTGATTCCCTTACCCAAGTAGCATCCAGTTTAGCCATGCTCTAGCCATTTGGTGCATTCCTACCACACTGGTGAATATGACATGGGAATATCTCTCATATCTGAGGGCCAGGGTAACACACGGGAGCATGACATGGGCTGTTCTTTTACACTTTATTAAGGGTCACAGCAGCTTAAGCCTGCTAGTTTTGAGAACTCATGGGTGTCCACGGTGATAGATGTAGAAGTAATCCCAGCACTGGCATCCATTGGCTGGCTATCTGTCTGAAAAAGGGAAATGCTTGATTTTATCCATAGTTATGTTAGTTTGTACAGGACTTCTGTTATCCAAGAGTAACACTGCTCCATCTCAACAAAAAAAATGGACAAATGTTGTCTCCAGTAGTAGAGTGGGCACAGTCAGGAGACCAGAAGATAAAAGAGTTAGGATGAAAGGACATCTGTGTATGCTCACACAGATACATGCTCTCACACCATTGCCCCCAACATTTGTCCAACTCCATTGATGTGAGCTGACCACAAGTCAATGGGACAAAGTTTTTTGCTCTCCCTGTATGGTTTTCTCAGCTCCACTGGAAAAGCTTTTAAGAGCTATTTTGCTGCTAATCACTCTCAAGCAACGAATGAATGGAAAAGTATCTTACTAGAATGATTTACTGTTCATCATGCATAATAAATGAATAGAGTTATTCACTGGCAGTCACACATCTCTGGCTAATCCTTTTGAAGGTCACTCGTACCAGTCACCACTCTCTCATCACAGCTACTGCAGAAGGAAGCAATGTATCAAAGATAGGAGATTACTTTAAAAAGTCGGATCAGGTCTGGGTTTGTTCTTCACCCTGATTCCTAAACTGCTCATCGCTGGGGACTAGTAAAAGGAAGACCAGAAGCAGATGAAAATGTAGTAACACTGTTTAAATTATTAAATCTGCCCCCTAAAAATGACCTGTCAGTGTTAATTGGTCTCTCGGGAGGTCAGAGCAGAACAGTTTGTTCTGGAATGTCCTCTCATGCCCAGATATTGCACTAACCAGGTTGCAGGACATCTGCAACAGCTTCCTCATGGTGCAAAACCGTCTGACTGGAGAACTGGATTACAACATATTGTTAGCATTTTGATTATGTGCTACTTCAAGTTCTTCAAAAAAATCCCCTGATTTGAGTTTTGTGTTGTAATTTCCTTCCTCAGTTCTAGAGTCAGACAACACCAGAGGAGAATAGCAATGTGACCTCACTGATGAGAAATGTCCAAGGAAATCAGGCTATCATAATGGCCTGGAAGGTATATCTGGCCACTGCTCACTCCCTGGGACTAAAAGAGTTACCACGTTACCACCTAACTCTCACAGCTACAACAGTCTGCTGGTGACTGTTCCCTGCCTGAATGGGTCTGAGCACCACTGAAAGTGCTAAATGTCTACAGATCATTTGCAATGTACTAAAAATACACTTTGTGTTTCGACCTAAGAGAACTCAGACTGTGTCACCCACCCAAGGGTGTACTGCATGCCAAGGAGTGGCTGAGGTCTTCAAGCACAGGGATGAGCACTGTGGATAACAACACAAGTAACACTTTGTCCCAATTTGACAAGATTTTTCCCTGCTGAGGGGTCTATGAGTCATCTGATGTAGACAGGTACAGAGCTGCTGGAAAGGGCAATATTTCTTACCCATTTCTCATAGGTGTGAGGTGATTGTACCGCCTGAAAGGCAGAAAGTGGTTTGAGAGAAACTGAGAAACTTCCTGTTCCAATCTTTCTTTCTGTCTCCATTTGTCATTTCAGATAATCACTCATTTTTGGTTCATTGCTCCTGGTCTGGTTTCTTTGGTGTCCCTGCAAAGGGCAGCCTTGAGTGACTGGCCTGCTGCCATGGTTAGGGCTTGGTCTTTTGCCTTCTCCCTACAGTTGGGCCAGGTATCAATCCTGTTATTCTAAAAGGTGCTGATCTAAATCACAGAAACCCTATATTTCTGCTTAATAGCAGGTCACTGTTGAGATATACTAAGAAGGAGAACTGGGTAAATGGTACCTAATGCATGCACAATCCTCGGTGCTTATACATCTTTGTTTGCTTGTTATATAACTCCTTTTGTTTATGGGGCCAGAACCTCAATCTGTTCACATTGGTGAGCCTAAAGCTCTGGGACTCCGTGAATCGCTGTGGTTATCTGCTTCTTTTCATTTTGGACTCTGAGCAAATCCAGGTGAGTGCAGACTGCTGTTATCCATTTCAGGAGCCTTGGTATACTTCTGTACTTTAGAGAGTAAATACAGGAATGTTGGCTGATTTATCTTGGGGAGGAGGACTGAGTGAGCCCACTCTGAGTGAAATAAAAAATGTACACGCAAGGTACATAACTCTTGCAGAGGCCATGCTGAATCCACAAAATGTCTATCTTCTGTGTGTTAAAGTCAGCCCCCACAGCACCTCCTCTCCTGGAAAAGTTTCCCCAGATATCTCCTGTGGAGATTTTGGGTGTGGGCCACACTATGGTGGTTACTGACTTGCCTGTCTCCTGTTTTTAGTTTGGAAGTGTGTTTGTATTGTGAGTGCTGTGCTGATATGTTCAAAATGCAGGCAAATTTTAAAGGACCTGTGTTGCTGCTTTGCAGCAAAACTGACTGAGGATTTATTTTTGGCAGGCTGTTAATAAATAAAAGGACATTGAAAATACAGGTCACAGAGTATAGCAGTATCCACTCCTGCTCTTCTCTGCTGGGCTCAGTGGAGTGATACTAATCCAGCCTCTTTCTCCTTCCTCTGCAGCCTTCCATTTCAAAACCAGTTTTGCATGTATTCAGGTTGTAAGGTATGTGGGAGTTAAGTTTGCTTGCTTGGCACCTCTGAAACCTGAGCCCCCCTTTAGAACCAGAACTGAAACCTCTGTTCCCTCCCACAGATTCCTGTTTTCAGCTGTGGGGAACAAACTTGTGTGCACGTTTTAGGGTTTTTTTCTTGTTTTACTCACAAGGAAGACACCTTCCCTGCCTTGAAAGTCCCTATGATAACAAAATCAACCAAGGAACTCAATGCCACGAGTCCTGCTGCACACACAGACCTTGACTACAACGTCAACCAAGTTGATTGCTGCAGCTGTGCTTCAGAGGCTTAGCTTGGTTGTTATCAGGGTCCAGCAGGCAAGCGGTATCCTGAACTTGGCTGCTACTCAGCTACAGCTCTAAAATCCTCTTTCTCACCTACCTTTATGTTAAAACAATACAATCTCCATGCTATTTAGGAGTGCAGGTGGGTGTAACCTCTAAGTGGAGGAGATGAGAAGTTTGGAAGTAGGCTAGACTTCTTACAATGCTGAAGTGTCATCGTTGTGTTGTCACAACACTGTTGTTCAGCTTTCCTGTGGCACCTGGCTCATCCTTCTGCTTGAGTAGCACTTTCCTTCCTTCCTTCCTCTCCCCTTGTCACACCATGATGTTGCTACTTCGTTTGCCATCATAAATTCACCTAGCTGTGAGTTTCTCTTGTTAGGTCGTACCAACCTCCCTCATATATCCTGAATTATCTAAGGTACATTGTTGGGGCTGGCTTGCTTTTCACACCTTTGGCCAGACAGTGTCTCTGGATGGAAGGGAAAAGGGGACTGTAGTTGTAGAAATGGATCTTTTTTGCCCATCTTTCCCTTCTTCCCACATCTGCTCAGCCTCATCCTGCCAGACTGGCCCAGACATCTCCCCTTCTGGCTATTGCCTCTCCCTCCTAAAATTCCTTATCATGTGGTATTTTATTATGTGATACAGTAGAAGAGGAGACAAGGAGAACAGAAGAGTGAATTTTGACAGCATCATACCAGAGTCTGGTAGGAAGGGATGATGGCTGGCGCCTAGGTGGGAGGAAAATGTAGGACAAAAGGACAGAGCGAGGGGAAAGGAGAAAGTAATTGTAACCTGCCACAGCAGTGACAGATAGCAAAATCAAGTAGTCAGCCTTACAGTGCAGCCAATTATTCTGCCAGTAAAGATATGAGAGTAACTAATACCATCTTTTGCCCCAGGGTTTATTTCTACTTATTTATAACACCATTATCGAGAGAGACATGACATTGCAGAACAACTGCTCGCTTCCATTCTGGAGCGAGTAATAGCAAGTTGTGTCAAGGAGGAGGAAGGATCCTGAAGTGAGATATGAAAAAACAAATGGGGCTTTTTAGCCTGAGTGGAGGAAAAAATTATTGACCTGAAGTGGACACAATAGCCAATTCAAGATAATGATGTTGAAAGAGGCACTGTTTCTCCATGTTCTGTCCATAATGATGGAAAACAAACTTGTGCCCAGCCTGGAATGTCTTACTTAAAAATCTTCTAAATCATTGATTATGGACAATATTCTTATTTTTCTTTTTTTATATCTCCCACTGAATCATTGGATTTTGTTTTATTTTCATATTTCCTTTCATGGCAAAGTGTTCTAGATTTTCCATCTGTTACATTTTCAGTGGGAAAATTATTATTTACTTATATCGATTAAAGAAATTCCTCTGCAAATTTCAGGGTGGTAACTGAGAACCTCTGATTTCTATTTTGAACAGGGAGGAGTCAAGAATATTCCAGATATTCCGCAGCCTCCAGGCAGGATAAACCACCAGATTAACAATGTACTGGGGATGTTAATGGAGAAGCTGGAGAGTAAAAACAAGCCTTGCAATCATTTCTAATACTGTTTGGGCATTTATAAAACATTTGGTCCAAATTTGAATTCCTCTAGGATGTCATAGCTGGTGTCGTTTTTACTACAGGCTGGATCTGTTGACCACATGAGGCCATGGGGCAGCTGGACCACCCATGACTCTGTGTCATTTTCAATTATTTTATTATTTACCAGAGGGTAAATTTTACCATACTAGCATGTAGGAAGTTCATCTGCCTCCAGACAATTTCAGAGCTGTCTCTTTACAGAAATGATACTAGCTCTCAAGCCATTTGTTCAAATTTGGAGTGATGCTGTAAGAGAAGACATTTTATCAAGTCAGTACAATTAAGTGAGTACAAAACCACTCGTAATGAGTATGGGCTATGTAAGGAAACTAAAGGCAATATTGAATTACAAGAAAACAAGTTCTACCAGATGTCTCTTGTTCTCTGGAGAGGATGCCTGTCTACCCCAGATTTTCAAGCGCCCTTCCAATTTGGGACTTTCCTGAGGTATTTGGGCTGACATGATTTTTTTGCAAATGCAGAGCCTCAGAAGCTCTCATAGTCTCCTGGTGGACTTGAAAATAAGGCAGAGCATGTTGGGAAATGAGATACTCTTTTCTCAACACTTTCCAAAGTTATGAAATCTGGTTTTAACTCTCAAGCTTTTAAGTACTCTTCATGAAAGAGTGCAAGAGGCCACCCAGAATACCCACCAGCCTAGGGGTTAGGAAACTCATCTGGTTCTTCTGGTATGACTCTTTTTCTCTCTTTCTGGTTTGGAGAAGATATTCAGTCTGAAGCTGAAAGAATGAAATAAAATCCTATTGTAACAAACAGCACTGAATACCAAATATCCACACGAAGAAAGAGCATCTCAGGCTGTAATGATGGTGATGGGATCAGTAAGTTGCTTTTTCTGCAAGTATTGCAAAAGTCTTACCAGCAGTAGTTGAAGCATTATGACTCTGCTGTAAGAGATGTTATATAAATGTTCTTGCAGCCATATTATAGATCAACAAATTTGCTGCTAGATGTTAGCAACTCTTTTTTTAAAATAGTTGATTCTGGAAATCAGATTACCTGAAAACTGACTAAATTCACACAGTGAATCATCAGGGCAGAGAAAGTTAATCTCTGTGTTTTGATGCATGACAGCTTCCTCTCTGCACACATGCTGCTCCTTGATGGAAGAATGGGAAGAGGAACTGACGTTAACCGCTCAAGTGCAGCTTTACAGTCTAGTCTCCTGTAGGGAGACAAATCAAATGGCATGGATCATTACCAGGATCTATAAGGAGCAGTGGTATGCGGTAATGGAAACGAGCTGGACTGGTCCCTGCATTGTTCTCTTTCTTTAGCTTCCCTTTCTCTGTAAATTACTCCTCAATACATTTAATGCCTACCCACCACATACAGAAATAATGAAACACCTTTGGAGAGGAAGCATTTCCCATGATAAAGCAATTCTCTCTTGCTACTTAAGCACTGTGATAAATGGACAAATTGATTCTTACAGGATCATGAGTTCCCAGTGAGGGACTGTGTGGAGTCTCAAGAGGCACCTGCCACCTCTGCAGTGCTTCCCCATGCTCCTGCCTCTTGCACCCACAGCAGCTCCTCTAGGCTGCCTCATCGCCTGTTTCCTCATGTGTTTCAGCATGGAAGCAGTGGTGCAAAACGGAGTAATCATGGTGCGAGGCTGGAAGGAGTTGCCCTGCACCAGCCAGTGTCAAAGCAGTGTCATTGCTGGCTCTGTCAGTGCAGGGCAAGATGCTGCCCAATGTTGCTGGCCTGGAATAGTGCTTTTCCAATCTAACTAAAAATATAGTGCCACCATATTGTGCTTTCTTCACATGTAGCACTGATAGACCTTCTCTTTTTTTAACTTTCCAAGTCATAGTTTTAAGGCCACCAAAATGATCAGAGCATTGGAACATCTTCCTGATGAGGAAAGGCTGCAGAAACTGGGGCTGTTTAGTCTAGAGGAGACTGAGGGAGGAATCTCATTAATAGTTATAAATACATAAATGGTGGATGTCAGTAGGTGAGGGCATCCCTTTTTTCCATTGTAGTTAGCAACAGGACAAGGGGTAACGGGATGAAGCTGGAGCACAAAAAGTTCAATTTAAATATAAGAAAAAACTATTTCACTGTGAGCGTGAGAGTGCCCTGGCACAGGCTGCCCAGGGAGGGTGTGGAGTCTCCTTCCTTGGAGGTCTTCAAGACTCGCCTGCACGTGTTCCTGTGCGACCTGATCTAGGTGGACCTGCTTGAGCAGGGGGGTTGGACTAGATGGTCTCTAAAGATCCATTTCAACCCCACCATTCTATGATTCTATGAACTTGGATCTAAACATACGTAAGAACCCATGAGACTGTGTGCAAGGAGAGCAGCTACTTTCATGATGGTACTAGCTTCTAGGCCCTGCTTTATGTATTTGTGTTCATGCTTTTCTAAGCAGTAGTGTTGGATTTTGTTTTTTAAGCCTTTGTTTCCCTTCTTTCCTCTTCTGGAACCTTACTGTTTATGTTGAATACATCTCCTTTATGCAATGTGGTGGGCTGTAACAAGATTTATTAGATTGCATTATAGAGGAGGTCCTTCCCTTGGTAATTTTGAGTTCATATAACCAAGCAAGAGCTAGAAGGCAGTGCCACTAACTACAACTTAATGGCAGCCACCTGAACCCGCTAATTGCTAGCCACATGGGGTTGGCAGGGAAATAAAGGTTCATCACTAATCCCCATCCCAGCTGTGACAAGCCAAAGTGTTTTAGGTCAGCGTGCTGGAAAGCCCTGGGTTGATTAGCTGCGATATTTGCAGTGGTTTAGAGTTGTGGTTTGTGATTAAGGGCAGCAAGCAGTCTGATCTGACTAAAACTTACTGCTAGCACCAAATAAGATTTTGTGTGTTAGGAGCTTATTATGATCCTGAAGTGTGTAAACCTGCTGGTACATCCAGGCTCTTTTATCCTGGGAGAAAAAACCTAATGAAACACCTTTGTCTTCTGCATTGGTAACCTTAAACTAATCTCTGCTTGTGTTGGCCAGGTTTTACCTCTACATCTGCAGCTGAAGAGGTCCTTGAGTGCTGTCATGACACAGCTATGAGAGGGTGGTAAACATAGTTAGCGAAAGTTGTGAGGTGTTTCTTTCCTGTATCCCCTTGGGCCCAGTGAGCTAAGCCAGAACTGGCAATGTGACGTGGAAGCAGTTACTGTGTGTTACAGCTTTGAGGTATAAAGCCCTCTAACAAACCATTTTCTACTTGCATTATGTTTTTCAAAGGCTTAGAGCTTTAAAGTCTGCTGACTTATTGCTATTATGGTTATCTGGACATATGACTGACATCTTACAAATCTGGGGAGTAAAATTGTATCTGCAATGTAATTTCACCTAGTGAGCCTGTATTTTAGATGTTCAGTGTAAATTACTGGGGCATGTGCAGCCAAACCAGGATCTTTGTTTTCTTTCAACAGCATGCCCAACTAGTGCATTGGAGTGTGCTGTGTATGAAGTGTGGTCATTTACTTCTGCCAAACAGGCTTCGTTTTGCTTTCCTTGCTCTGTAATGCTTCTGTCTTGGTTTATTAGCAAGCCAAAGTCACCTTAGACGTGGACAAACCAGTATGTGTAGTATTCGAGTTGACAAGTCTGTCAGGTTTTCTTGGGATTGGTTATTGCTTGGTTTTAAAATTTTTTGAGGAGAGTTGCTAACAAATTTCAGAAACTGTCCTTTCTAACCAGAGGCTTTTGCTGCCACCTGTGAGAGCTGCAGAGGCCCTGATGGCAGTGAAGGCTGCCCTGAGGGTCCCAGGTTTGTGCTCTTCCACGATCCAACTCTTTAGTAATAATAATACTTTTTAAAACATCCTGACAGCTATCAGTGAAATGGATTAAATCTGATGTTTGGTCCTTGTGGCTTTGTCCTCTGGTGTCTAACTGGGTGTGGATACCAAATGTAGTGTTTTCTTAACTGTAACTGTGGTCTACCGCTGATGGATTTTTCTGGAGTCTGATAAAGGTTGAGCTTGCTCTGCCTTTGGTTCAGGAGCAGGTAAGTATTATCCTTCCTTTTCCTACCTCCAATATAGCTTTATTTATTTTATTTTTTTTTTTCCTGTGCAACTGCAAGGGCTTAGCATTTCTGGTAGCACTTCCTTGTAAATATTTAGAGGCTTTAGGACTGTGAGCAGCATGAAATGGGTTCAAGACTGACTCAATGAATACATACATAGGAGTTGAAACTGTGGGAAATAACAAAACCAAAAATTATGCTGAGGTGCTAATGAGTGCAAATGGGAGTTGATACCTGAGGGTCATTTTTACCTTTGAGATCTCATGCACTTCTTAAGACCTAGTAGAAATATATTGACCTCTGTGGTGAGAAGCTGGAAGGGAGAACTGGAGAGCTGAATAGGAAATATAACAGGTATGCAAACTGTTGATGGATCTGTGTGTGGTTTAACAAAAAAAAAAGTAAACAAACTTGCAACAATTTAGATGAGGGCCACAAACCCAAGTTTGAGGTTGGAGAGAATGCCTTCTTGTGGTGAAATCCAGGAGCTTAGCTCTGGTGAGAGGATCAGAGGTGGAGGAGAAGCCTGAGGACAGTGGTGGATGGTAACTGGAGAGAAAGTGGTGAGGAAAAGGCAGAACAGGGTCAGTGCCTAGAAGCCAAATTCAGCAAATAAAGTGGACATCAGGCACAATGAGATAAAAAAGCCACTGGGATGAGCTGCTGTGTGGACATTTTATCTTATTTTCAAATCTGAGGTGTCTGCCTAGCCAGAGGATGAATTTTAGCCTAATTTATTGTTGGAGGTCACAATGACACATTAGTTGGTAAAGTCTGACAATTTTGTGAAGGGCTTGAGGTAAATGCCACCTGCTGATAGCACAACTGGATTATTACAGGCACTTATTCCATAATGTCACCTCTATTCTACTGTTTGCATGGGATGGCTGTGCTTACTTTGGAGCCCAGTTCATGCTAGCAGGACTTTCATGGGCAGCAGAGTGCGATGTCTTCGATAGGAGAAAACATGGCTGTGTTTTCAAATCTGGCTACCCTTCATTTTGGTGGGATAATACCATTTGTACTGACACCAAATGAGGCTTTAGTGACTTAATAGATTCTGCCAAAAATCCATTGTTATGAATTACAAGCTTGTGGCCTTATGGTCAATTTTCCAATTAGAATAACACAGATTTTTGAGACTGTTTTGTGTTTTAAAGTCCTTGTGTCTGGAGGAAGGAAAGAGAAAGATGGGGACCAGAACAGCTCAAGCATTTCAAGTCAATTCATCATGTAGTTCTTGCTTCTCTTCTCAAAAGAGAAACTGGAAAATTGAGAACCTTAACATTTGCAAAGTGTTTCCGGCTTTGTTTTTCTTGCTTTGAAATGAAACAGTCACTACAATTGAAAAGATTTAACTTGTCTCCAGTAAAACTTTCATTTTGGGGTTTTGTAAACTCTTCATTTAAGTGGAGATTAAGGTCGTTAAGTAGCTTTATTTGAGAAAAGCATTAAACTTTGTTGAGGGGGTGTATCTGTAACCCTACCATTCTATGTGTGTTGAGAAAGGAGAAATCAGATTTTTTAACTTCTTTATTTCCAGTTGTCATTTTAATTGCTGGCAAATTCTACAAATTTTTATCGAGGCTGCTTTTCTTTTATTTTTTTTTCCCCCCTAAAAATAAAACTATTACTGAGGCAAGAGCCTGATAAGGAAATTTGTCTTGGCATAGGCTACTGCTGGCTCTGTAGTGCTGAAAAGTTACTTTGCAGGACTCATGCATTTCCACAAAACTAAGGAAATATTGTCAAAGTACTGATATCTTTTGCTCTCAAAAGGGGTTGTATTGAATTCTAACTTTTTTTCCTCTTCATTTAATCAGAAAGATGATAAAGAACAACTCAGAGTAAATATAAATCTATCATGCTCAAAGTCTGGAAACAGCATAAACAAGAAGACGATTAAGGTCTGTTAGCTCTGGCTTTTTAAGAGTAGTTTGGCAGGAAAGGTTATTTAGATAGAGAAGGCAGAATTTGTGGTGGTGAATTTAAATGACTGTGGTGCCACCTGTGATGATTCAATCTCCGTAGGTTGCTCATTTTTAAGAGTAGTAAGCTTGGGTGATGCACATTCATAGTGGCAGAGCTGATCAAAATAAAAGTCTATGGGTGGATTTGAACAGTGAGTGCCTCGTGGAGTTTTGGAAAGCTGGCTGCCCTTCATGCAGGACTCTGAGGAAAGACAAGGCAGGTAGGTGAGCAATGGCCCTGAAGAAAAAGGGTCTCTGTGCATCAAGCTCTGTCTTTGATTAAAATATCCTCATCCCTTTGTTGAAGTTCTCTTGCTCGGTGTGGATTTCATCAGATAAAAACCTGCTTATCATAAAGTTAATATAATCCCAATTCCAGATGGTGGCAAGCAGTGAAATAAATGGTGGCAGTAATGGAGACCATGGTTAGAAACAGTCTGCTGTGCCCTGTTATGGCTCAGCAGGGGTAAGTTAGGTCTTGGTCAAGAGGAACCAAATTAGATTGTAACATGTTAAAGAAAATAAACCAAGTTTTCAGAGCCTTTCCCTGAAATTACTTTTCCTCTGCTGTCCAGTGTTGTTGCCCCCCAGACCTCCCTTCTACTGTGTTGCTGCCCCTCACCCCAATCTCCCTCCTACCTATCTGCTGAGGACCTCTTTTCCATCAAGGCCTGGCATCAGTGCTGTTGAATATTGACCTGGATGCCTGCCAGCATTCCATAACCCTTTCACAGGCCATTAGCTGCCCAGAAATGCCTAGCCTCAGGCTGTCCTTCCTGGTACAGTGAAGACCAGCTGTAAGTGCAGCCTGACCTTAAATCACAACTACAAGCTTCATTGCAGCTTAAAACTAGCTGTAAGGGGAAAGGGCTGGGTGATGGACCTATCCTCAGCTACCAAGTACATGCTAGGGCTTTCTGTCCTTTGCTTCAATTACTGTCTCGGTGTGTGTTGTGTAACGAGATGCTAATGCACTACTAGAAATTGCAAGAGGGTGGAAAAACATGTCATTAAGAAAGGCTGACAGCAGCCAGTGACAAACCACAGCAGGCAGTGTGTTTAGCAACCTGGGCTCCCCACTGTGCAAAGATGTTAAGAGGAAGGAGAGAGATCATTCATAAAAGAGCAAGAAGGTCTTGCTTGCTGGTAAGTAATTTCTGTCATGCTGCTTCACACAGGATGTTCTAAGAAGCAAATGCAAACCACAGTGGAAACAATAAATGAACATGTGGGACTGTGCAGACCAGGTAGTAATTACTGTCTCTTCCTCTTTCCACTTCTGAAGAACATACACATCTAGTAAAACTTAATGCAATTGAAAACTATTTTCGCTAGTTAACTGTCTAAAGTGCCAATGATGTACATTGAGTATTTTCTATTACTTCATTTAAGCAGAGATTGAAATGTTTTCTTATCAAGGTCATACTAACCAACTGCATTCGAGGTCACAGCACAAACTTGCCAGGAAACATCTTCAGTGCCATTGCTGTGTCTGCTTTTTCTTTTCCCTCCAAGGTTTCTCTCCTAAGTCACAGCCTTTGCCTCCTATTCTGAAAACTATCCACTTGTGCTTACACTCATTCATATGCTGTGCTTTTGGTAAAATGAGTGCCTCGCGTCAGATGTTGAGTGGCTCAGAGGTGACAAAAGCTCCAGCCTTTACTGAAGAAGCTCTGCTGGTGGCTATAGCATTTGAGGCTCAAACCCATAATTATCGTGGCTAGAGACCAGCTCTGGAGCACTCTGTGCATCGAGGGTTGTTATAAATGTCTCTCTCAGGATGTGCATTACGTTTTTTGTCTTGAACCACTTGTTGAATAGTGCTTCAGGGATGAGTCAGAGTCACTTACTGAGTTCCTTGTGTGGCATGGGGTGAATAGCACAAGATATTACGAGGCAAAAACCCCCTACAGCACCCACCAGAAGGCTCTTGAAAATACATCAAAGAGCATATTAGGAAGTGGCATGTTGCTTAGCAAGAAGTTGAAAGTGTGGTAGGACGCTTTTGTTCTGGTGAGAAAAAAAGTCATCCTGGTTGTCAAGGAAGAAGCTTGTGTCGAACACTTGCAGTTCTGTCCTCTGCACGTGTGTTGATTGGTTAAAGTCCTTCTATAAGACTTGTGGAAAACTTCATGGAGGCAGCAGCAACCCTTGATAATTATATGCCTCTGCAGTATGGAGGTATTTGCTGGCATTTGTGGTTTAGGCTTCGTTTGTGTTCTTGAAATTCTCTTTTTTTTTTTATGGTACAGCTAGTATCTTTAGTTCTGCTTCCAGAGCCTATGTGAGTTTTGGGTCTTTTTACCTCCATTTACACTCCCCTTGGTCTTTTTGTGAGTTCACTTCCCTTAGAGCAGAGATTTGTCCTTGGATATTGCTTAACCTTCTTTGCCAAGGTGTTTACCTTCTGCAATGCAGATACCAAACTTCTCAGTGTAATGTTTCCCCTGGTGAGGCAGTGTGTGGGGCAGTTCCTTGAGAAAGTGCATTTGCCTTCTTTGAACCCCTCTAGAAATTTGTAGAGAAAGTCAAGGAGTGCAGGAAATTGTACCAGGAGGTGTGTGGAGAGGGGAGAAACAAGCCAGTTCCACTCTAGCAATGGGCAATGAGGCTGCCTGCTGCTTCCCGAGATTTGACATGAATTCAAGTGGATATTTATTACTGATGAAAAGAAAGCCAAAAGGGACCTGATTTTTCTGTTCTTAGGTTGAAAAAATCCATGATTACTTAGAAGAAATAATTCACATCCAGTGAGGACTTTGAACTGGAAGAAGAGCCTCTTATTTCATGGGTTTTGCCTGTGAAAGCATCTCGTATCAAGCAGACAACTCCTTTCAGGAGCCTTTAGCTGTGCACTAGATATAACCCCCTGCTCTACAATATTGTTTTTCCTCATGGAGGAAGATTACAGTGAAATTTTAGGAAATTACATGGAATATCTGTAAATTATTGATTTGAGGTGCAGTTGTTTCCATTCCAGTTGCTACTCTGTCACTGGGCACTCGTGTTGCATAATTCCTGTTTCATAGAATAATCTTGGTTGGAAAAGACCATCAAGACCATTAACCTGAGACTGCCAAGCTCATCACTGGATCACATCCTTCAGCACCTCATCTACGTGTCTTTTAAATGTCTCTAGGGATGGTGACTCTACCACCTTCATGGGCAGCCCGTTCCAGTGCTTGACAACCTAAAAATCTTCTGTGCAACTTAAGGTGATTTCTTCCATTCCCACCTCACTACAGTCTCCTTTCAGGTACCTGTAGGGAGTGATCATGTCTCCTCTCAGCCTCTTCTTCCCCAGGCTAAATAGCCTCACTTCTTTCAGCCACTCCTCATCAGATTTGCTCTCCAGACCCTCCACTACCTTCATTGCCTGTCTCTGGACACACTCCAGCACCTCAATGTCCTTCCTGTAGTGAGGTGCTCAGAACTGGACACAGTATTCAAGGTGTGGCCTCACAAGTGCCAAGTACAAGGGGACAATTGTTTCTCAGGTCCTGTTGGCCACACTATTTCTGACACAAGCCAGGATGCCATTGGCCTTCTTGCCCACTTGGGCACACTCCCGGCTCATATTCAGCCACTTGTAGATTAACATTTTCAGGTCCTTTTCTGCCAGGCAGCTTTCCAGCCACTCTGCCCCAAGCCTGTAGCGTTGCCTGGGGTTGTTGTGGCCCAAGTGCATGACCCGGTATATGACCTTGTTGAACCTCATGCAATTGGCTGCAGCCCATCGCTCCAGCCTGTGCAGATCCCTCTGAAGGGCCTTCCTGTCCTCAAGCGTGTCTACACTCCTGCCCAGATTGGTGTAATCTGTGAGTTTACCGAGGTTGTACTCAATCCCCTCATTCAGGTCATTGATAAAAATGTGATAAAAATACAAAAAAAAATGGGCCCCAGCACTGAGACCTGGGGAACACCAATAGTGACTGCTGCCAACTAATTTTAACTGCTGCTTATGATAGAGGAGCTCAGATCAGCAGCCAAGGCTGGTGCCAAGAGCACATCATCAACGCTAGTAATGCAGATCATCGTCTGTGTCCTGTGTAAAGCACAATGTTTCAGGGATGCAGTAAAACTGGTCTCACTGTCCTTATACCTGTTATTAAAGCCAGGAGAAGTGGATCCCCAGGTGCATTGCCTCTGCTGGTATACCACTGCTGGTTACCCTTGACTAACATTTTCAGGCTTGAGGGCCCCTCACTTCAAGAAGGACAGGGAGCTACTGGAGAGAGTTCAGCACAGGGCCACAAAGATGGTGGAGTGGAGCATCTTACGATGAAAGGCTGAGGGAGCTGTGGCTCTTCAGTCTGGAGAAGAGGAGACTGAGGGGTGACCTCATTAATGTTTGCAAATACATAAAGGGTGGGTGTCAGGAGGATGGAGTCAGGCTGTACCTCCATCCTCTACCTGAACAGTGAAATGTTTTCAGTATTCAGGTACAGAGCACTGGACCAGGCTGCCCAGATGGGTTGTGGAGTCTCCTTCTCTGGAGACATTCAAAACCCACCTGGATGAGTTCCTGTGTGACCTACTCTAGATGGTCCTGCTCTGGCAGGGAAGTTGGACTAGATGATCTTCCGAGGTCTCTTCCAGCTCTTGAGATTCTGTGATACTTCTCACTTCTTATGGGACAGGAACAGTGATGGTCCAAATGTCACCTCTGCTGTGAGATTATTTTTCCCAATTATTCCCCACCAGTAGTGTGTGTACTCAGTGAAGGGCTGCTGGGGCCCAACGCCTGGGCAACCTGCTACAGGTGAGACATTCTTGGATAGTCTTGTTGCCAAGAGAAACAAATGGGTTACTCTTTGCTTTCTGAATCTTGCAGTGCTTTGGAGGCACAGGCAAATTAACTACACAGTTCTGGGTTTACTTCATTGCTTTAAAATGTGTGTTTACGTTGTCCTGAAGGCATATTTTAAGGCACGGAAGGGTAGCTGTGTGTGTTATTGCTTAGAAGACTCTCCAAACTCTTGGCAATGGGAGAGATTAACTTCCACACTGGGTGGTAGAAATATGTCAGCTCATCTGAAAAATGAGCTTGTGAAGTGGCTCCAACAGCAGCTGGGCTATTGAGACATGGGTGCATCCTGGAGTGATACAGGGGACACTGTACAGCTCACACCTTCATGGAGGAGGAAAGATGAGCCCTCTCGCCATTGGTAGGTAACTATTTTGCCTACAGATGATTATGTTTTAACTCAGCATCGTGTAGCTGCTTGCTCACTGCTCTGCAGTAGAATGCAAGAGGGGAATTGGAAGGATAAAAGAGAGAAAATTCATGGATTCAGGTAAAGACAGGTTTATCATTAAAAAAGAGTAATAAAAAAGCAACAAACAAGAAAGAGAGGAAACTAAAGCTCAAATAAAACAAGCAGTGCAAAAGAAAGCAATGGTTTAAGCGACTGGTTCCCAGCCAGTCCCAGAGCAAGGGCAGCCCCCGCCAGCCTCCATCTCCCCAGTTTCTTTGCTGAGCATGGCAGTGTCTGCTGCAGGATGTCCCTCTGATCAGTGAGGCTCAGCTGTCTTGGCCATGTGTCCTGCTCAGCAGTCATTAACACACTCTGAGTTGCCAAAGCTGTTCTCAGCACATGTACAAAATGCAGCCTCATACAAGCTACCAGGGAAATAGTTAATGATTAAGCTCATGCTATGGTCACATTTTTGGTGTTCTGTTGGTCAATCTTAGTACTCTTCCGGCCTTCGTGAGGCTGGTCCTCTGGGGCATGACAGCCCCAGCAAGACCAGCCTGCAGCCCAGGCCCTGCAGACCTGGGAAAAAGACTTGAGCAAATGAGAGGTCCCATTAGTGCAAGAGTAGCTGTTGGGGTCAGGTTGCAGAGGAGGGGCTTAAAGAGCAATGTGGAGATGTACAAGTCGCCGATCACCCTCTAGGGTTGAGGGAGCTGTCAGATGGGCTAGTGAGGCCCCTCCAAAAGGCAGATGTGCCTGGGGACTGGCAGATAGCAGACACTGCATAGGCTGGTGAGCAGAGGGGGCAGTGGATGGAGAAGCAGCCAAGCAGGTGGGTGCAGAGCAGTGGCACCTGGCACCCTCTCAAGTTGGAGGCAGGAGCCAGCAGCGAAGGCCCAGGCTAGGAGTGTTGAGAGCAGGGAGAAGGAGGTGGTGCTTCTCCTCTGCTGTGTGTGACTGTGGGCTCCACAGTGCCAGGCAGCCACGGCCATGCTGGAAAGAAGCCCTAGGCTAGGGTCTCCCCAGTGTGAAATGTTGGTCAGAGCCCAGCTTCCTTTCCCCCACGCCTGGCCCTTGGTGCTGAGTAGGTGCATCCTGTCAGCAGCCCCAGGCCCTGTGACCTCTTGCATGCTTCTCTCCTGAGCAGTTTGGAAAGAAGCTCCTTGTGTCTATCTGAGGCACTCAAGTGCAGCAGTGATAAACAGTGAGCAGAAGCCTACACAAAGGCATAATTTTTCATACTGCACACTGTGCTTGCCTTGTGAAAGCCAGCTTCTTGGGGCTATGTGGCTCTAGTTCACCATCTTGGAGACTTGATGTTCTTAGAATTTCACCTTATTTCACTCCCTGTAGAAGGAAACTTATTTGTGGCAAGGGCTGGGTGACACTGAGCACAGCAATGTGTGTGACAGACTAGAGATGAAAAGGGATGTGCCCAACTCTTGGCTGTGCTTGTGACGCATGTTTTGCCTAACCACAGCTGCTTTGTTCTTGAGGCTACTGTTTCACTTTTAACAATGTCTGTTGAGTCTCTTCAGCTGATGTATCCTTCTAATGCTGTTGTCTCTGCTCTGCCCAAGCCTTAGCTACATTACATACTCTTGCCTGTCTCCAACGCTGGCAAGAATTTGACTGTGAGAAGTTCACTGAGGCAGAGCTGGGAGCTGCAGAGTTGTGGGTGACAAGGCCAAATGTGTTGTCTGTCCTGAGGAAGGTGCCAAATAGAGGATAAATCCTTGTTGGCTGGTGTGGCTCCCTGGGAAGAACAACTCTTGGGTCTGTCTTGGTAAGTAGCAGTGATTTGGGAAAAGGTGTCTTTGATGTAGAAGTACATCATCATATGCACCAGACCATTCCACTCCAAACTATTTCCCTGCCTGCAGAAATATTGCCCCTTTCCCTCTGCCAGCTATCATCATCTCCTCAGATCTGTTCAAGGCCCTCCAACAAGGGCTTCTTGAGCAAACTCCTCTTTTGGCCTTTCACATTCTTCCATCATTGCAGCTCCACAGCACCACTACAAACACCTAAGAGAGCACCTGGGAATGACAAACTGATGCTGTGTAGGGCTAGTCAGGAAGAGAACAGAAGCAGATATAATAAAGGGATAGAAAGAAATGGCTTGCTGAGGTAGGTGGGTGTGTTGGGGCTTGGTAGTTGAAACCAAATTCACACTTCACATAGGGAACCTCTTATCTTGAAAACAGTAACCTGGTTTACACTGGTTTGTTGCACGTGAGTGGAGGATGCTTTAATGTGACCAAATTAATTTTGACTTCTGTAGAAGTAGCAGGACATCTGTGGCCTTTGGTCATATGCATGCAACTGTACTACAGCAGTGTTGTTGCTTGTGTTTGAAGATCACAGCTTCAAGGTGTCAGCTACTTCAGGATAACCACCATACCTTTTCCTTCACACAAAATGCTACAGGAAAAACCAGCTGCTATAGCTGCGGCTGCTGGAGAGCTATCTACAGACTGCACAGGAAGGAGAAGCAACCAACCTGTTGGCCTCATTCTGTAGAACAGCTTAACAGATGTTGGAGCTGTGATGTGCACATAGGATATCTCACCTCCAACCGACATCACGTCTGGTGTCTGGAGCAAAGCATAAAAGGTGTATGTGCTAGACTTGCTGTTCATAGGAAGTATGGTAATCTCATATATGATGGTGTTTGAGAACGTTTCTACACACAAAACCTGTATGACCTTGTGTCTGCAGATACAGTTTTATGCTTTAAGGCATATTTTATATTAACTATATGAACTTCTAGAGAAGGAACTTGGCATGCCTTTTAAAGCCATAAACATTAGAGCTCTCGGAGAAAGTACACAAGCCTGTGCTGTCTGCCTCGGCATTCATATCTCTGTCATCTGTTTCATGTTGCTAAGTGCATTTGTTGCCTTTTGCCGTCAGTGGAGACAAACCAGTGCTAATTTAGTCCACGATATTTTTTTTTTCAGTCTTGTGCTATGGAGCCAAATACTCTGCAGAGATAAATCATCATCTACCTTAGTTATTGGTCAGGGCAGTTGTGGAATAAGCAGGCCGCCGTTGTCGTGGGGGATTATGGCCATCCTGCGCCTGTGCCATGTTTGGCCCTGTAAAATTAGAAAGTGAAGTATGGAATTAGCAACTGCTGCAATTGCTGCTCATTCTGCTGACAGCAATGTTTGACATTAGTGTAGGTGTTTCCTGCAGCCCATTGTGAGAACCTGTAGGCTGGTTTCCATCCTGGTTTAACATTTAGGATTACACAGAACTGCAGAAACCGCATAGCAAGGTGTGACCTCATGTCTGGGCTCCTGCACAGCCTCAAAGATAACTAAGGTGTTTTTAAAAAAACACCTTATGAAACACTAAAAAACCCCAAACAACAAAAACCAGCCTTGTGTATGCTTTCTTTGTGTCTCTGCACAGGAGCAGGCACAGGTTTGGTTAATCGCCAAATCCAGTTGGCAAAAAGCCTTTTTTAATATGAAATTTGTTTGCTATGGAAAAGTATTTCAGTCCAGCCATTTTTGCTTCAGCTGAATGTGTATTGGGAAGGAAGAACGCTAAGAGATGGGGAATAATTTCCATCCCGCTAGGGAGATAGGGGGCCAGAACATGGAGGAGAGGGAGCCAGCTTTCTCCATGGTCACACAGCAGCCAAGGCTGCAGTTGGAAAGTACAGCCAGACCTCTTGAATTATGTTTACTTGCTCTTTCTGGATTTTATATTTTCTGTTGCTGCCCAATGGTTACCACCTAGTCCTACCATTTGGACAGAGATGTTGTATTAAAAGCTAGGAAAAAAATGAGATAGGGAAGATATTAATGATGCCTGGTAGAGTCATCCATGTCCTTTTTCAAATGCAGTTCATAGATGTGTAGGAAGAAATGTTTCCCTTCCTTCCAGGTTCAGGCCATTGATGTATTTTGCCTGTAGGTACAACGGGCTTTCTGAGGCCAGGTGAAATGAATATGTTTATTTGCAAGAGTAGCAGGGTCCATGCTCAAAACATGTCTGATTTGTCAGCGCCTCTTCCTGTGCAGTTCAAATGAAAATAGATGGGAAGGACTGAAATCAAATGCTGAACTTGAACCCGAGTGTGAAGGGTGGGAAGGGGCTAGCGTGAAAGCCATAATATTTTAGCTCAGGAGTGGTGCAAGTTGGTGTCTTTCCTTCAGGTTTATTTTTTCTGTTTCTTCCACCAAATTGAAAAATGCCTCATTTTGCAAGAGTATAAACTGTAGCAGTCTTGGTTCAGAGATGATTTGTAGAGGATAGTGCTTGTCAGAAGAAAATAAGAAAAGCTGTGATATCCCTGATTTATGCTAGGGTTTTGCCTAACTTCCAGCAAGGAAGATAATGAATGTTTCTTCCTATAGTTTCTTTGAGATGAATTTTCTACCACCTGCTTCTCATATTTGATGAGGGGTCTAAATTATACAAAAGCGTTGTTTTTTCAAGCTCTTAGTTAAATCTTCAGGCTGGACAAATATTACAGTTGATGAGCAGCTAATTTTAATGTCATATCTATTTCATATGTAAACACTCCCAAAATGGTATATAAAAATATCTTTATATACAATTATTAATAATTTATAAAGGTATCTTAATTAGTATTGTGATGTAAATTAAACAGTGTACATCTAGATGGAATTTAAGTTCCACTTGCAGATGTAAGAAACTACTGTTGCCTTTGGTTTGTTTTGAACGTGTGGCAGAGACTTCTAGGACTTACTGAGGTGGTTACTCCTAAGATCAGTAAAAAGATAAATGGATCATGTCTCCTTTGCTCTTTTATTTTTGACATTGTTTTGGAAAAATCTGCTTTCTAATCTGCCTCTTTACTCCGAACTCATCACTCTGTGTCAGGCTGCTGCTGATTGTTTGAGTGATCAAGTGGACTTCCACTCTTCGTTCCCCTGCTAAAAATCCAAACCGTTTGCCAGAGCTGCAATTAATATTTTCCTATCATCATGTCCTTTTCTTTACTGAGCCTTCAGATGAAGCATGGATATTTAGAAGTGAAGAAGGTGCTGCTTCATGATTTTACACTTTTGGTTTGGTGGCAGTTGTATAGAAAAATGAGAAAGTCTCCAAAAAGGAAAAACTCAAGTGACATAATATTAGCAAGTCTTTTAATTTGATGTTGTGGGTTTTTTTTTTGTTTGTTTTTGTTTTTAAATCAGGTATGTGAACTTATGGAGACATTTCTGAAGAGGATGAAAATAAGCCCTCTGGGAAAAGATTCCTCTTCAGTATGGCTTTTTAATTTGCATGTCTGAGCCCTTTAATAATGTTACACATCCTAACTTGAAGTTACTTGAAGGCAGGCCAGGTTTTGGCTATGATTGATTTAACAGATCCTTGCTCTACCTGGTCCTGAGAAACCTATCTTGCCCTGGAATAAAGTTATTAATAGGCTATGCTGTATATTGCTGATCCTTGGCTAGTGTGGAGGTACAGTCCTCATGATTTAATTTGGTCCTGTAGTATCTTAGGTGACTTCCTTCTACAATTTGGGTGTTGTCATGGAGAAAACAGCAATGGTTTCTTCTGCAGGGTGTCCCTGTGTGGCACAGGGGACCATCATGCCAGGAGCCTCTACCCACAACCTGCTAGGTTGTGGTGGTGCTCCAGGGATTTGGGGAGCTAGGGAGCTGCAGGCTCTCATAGCCCCATCTTTCACTGTGGAGAATTTGCCTCACTGGGCTGAACCCGGTTATAGTCATGCTGACGTGGTATGGATGTGACTCTCTGAATGTACCTTTCCAGATGTGTTTAGCTGATAATTCCTCCATCTCTAGGTGTTTTTGCACTTTTTAAGTGTGTCTGTAGATTTCCCTAAGACAACTTCCACCAGCAGCAATGAAACTTGGTCTAAATCAACACAGAAAGTGGCATAATTTGGCCTTACATAGAGAGACAGAGAGCAAGAAAGTAGGAGTTACTCAGCTTCCCTTTCTTCATCATCCTTCTGGAGCACAAAACATTCCGGCTTACTGGCTCAGTTAAGTTAGAGTCACTGAACTGCATTAATTTTAATTTATAATTAGAGTCTGAATACTGGCCAGAGCCATAACACGCACTCTCTGACGGGCTCATAGTTTGAAGCAAAAGACCAAGGCATCTTGTCAGCAACCCCATTACTGACTCAAGAGCAATGGATATTAAAATGTCAATCAGTTTTGTTTTGTTTTGTTTTTTTTAATTATGCCATTAGCAACCTGGGAGAGCTGCTGATTTTATTTTGAGAATGCTGTCACTTTTTGACAGGTTAGAAAGAAGCCTGAGGTGGCAGGGCACTTGACCTGCAAAGGCACTGAGGTGTGAGGGCGAACTTGTTGGAATAAAACTGACCTGTACCCTTCTGTAGCTTATTGTTCCTGATCCAAATCAGGAGTAGCAATTGTCTGAACCAACATGGTCTAATCGCAAAGGCTTGTGGCTAGCCTTTTGTACTGTGTGGTGACAGGCATGACACAATTCCCTCTCTGCTTGGGGCAGACAATGTGCTGCCTGCTTCATCCCATGGCTGCCCTTGAGCAATGCCACCCACATGCTGCAAAGAAGCTCTGGCCCTGGATGTGAGACCCAGCCACCTGCACTTTCCTTCACGTAACACAGGACATGCTATTTCAGTGATGTAAAAAGCTGCCTGACCTCTGAGGTGTGGTGTTCATCAGCTAGCTGCTTTCGCTTTTTGTGGAAACTCATTCCATTGTATTTTCCAAGCAAGTGAGCCTTGGTTTCTCACAATGTAAGAGGGCAAACAAATAGTGTGAGAATCTTGGCTTTTACCTATAGAAAGCATTAAGGAACCTGTCATGGCCCAAGAGCCTTACCACTTCACTGGGTGCAAGATTCAGCTCTGTGTCTAAGCTCTGACGCACTTTGTACTGGCAGACGCAGAGAGATTTCCCTTGCTCACATGATGAATTTCCACTGCTTGGCCACACATCGCTTGTACTCATTCCTCTTCCAGCTGTCACAAGGCTCTCGTGCTGTGCCAGCGGTACCAGCTCTTCAGCATACTTCTCCATCATCCCATGTGAGGGACTCGCATCTGTCTCACTTTTGCATTAGCTCTTGTCTCATTTGTAATGGCAGTGAATAAAAAATGCAAAATGCTTAGTCATGGGGTAATGATAACAAAAATGTCATTTGTGCTGGACAAATTAATACTGTGCTGCCTATAGCATGATGACTGACCTCCTGTTCAAAGGTCTGTCAAAGTTGGTAAGTGTTTTGCATGCTGACATTGTCTCCTTCCCCAAAAGCACGTCCTGCAGCATCAGCTTACTGCCTGCATGCCTGAGGTGGTTGCAACCAGCTAGCCTGGGAGCTGGGCAATGCACAGCTCTTAGGCCTTTGCTGCTGTGGGACTTACTCAACCCCTATGGATGGGTTCTGGCCACCTCTGCTTCATCTCTGCTGCCCTTCTCTGCCCCTGTCCCGGGAGATATCTCGGTGCTTTCTGCTGCCCCGGAGTTGAGTTGCAGGGTGAATCGCAGGACTTTGTGCACATCCTTCTGTCTGAATGCAGGGGTATGGTGGAAAGATGCTGCATGATTACCATCAGCATTACTGTTTGTTTTCTGTGGAATTGGTGGCTGGCTTCAGATTCTCACCACCAGCTTGGTGCAGATGCAATACCTCAGAACGTTGATCAGTACCTCAAAACGTTGATCTCCACGTCCTTGGGGCTGGGAGTGGTATCCCCTCTAACCTAGTTTGTTCCTTGCTACTAGATAATCAGATGATTCACAATGGAGAGATATTTTTCAGCTAGAGAGTCAGGCTACTCTCTTGTAGACCATCCTATGCTTATGTAGCATCAGCAGAGCTCCAGCTGCTGTGCTGAGCCACAGTGACTTGATCAGTGTGCACTGATGGTGTGGTGGAGCTAATGGCCCCAGCGCCTCCATGTGAACCCACAGACATAGGTGTCCATGGGGAAAGTGGGTATATGAGGGTGTGGGAATGTAGAGGGCAAGGGTGGGAGAGCAGGGAAAGCTGGGACACGAGCTCTGGGGTTTGCTGTGAGTGATCAGGAAGCGGGTGGAGATGGGACAAGGTCAGGACAAGGGTGATGTGTATCCCTACTGGGGATACAGGGCTGAGAGTGAAGCAGTGGTGTGTGGTGCTGATCCCAGTGGCTCCTTCTCACTTCCAGTGGATTTCTGTCACTGGCTTAGCTGATGGGGTTGGGAAAGTCTCCTCTAGTACTAGGGTGTGACCTGGTGAAAGAGGCATAGCTGGGGTCAGTTGCCATACTCAGGAGCAGCCTGTGACTGCTCTGCCACCTGAGTGGTTCAGGTGCCAGAGAGCACTTGGTGGGTTCTCTCCACTTGTGCTGGGAAACCAGGCTGGTGTCTGAGCCTTATGCAAACAGTAAATATGGAAGTGCCCCATGTAGGTATTCATACAGAGGAGATAGCGTTAGAAAGAAGCTTCTGCCAGTGGTCTGAGTGCCAAAATGTTCACGTGAACCAGCACAGATTTAAGGCAGGCTGTAATTAAGAGCTTGTTCATCTCACACTTGGCTGACTCATGAAACAGTTCTCTAAATCTAACAGGAGTGCCTTTATACTGTATGTTTTTCAGCAGCAAAATCAAAATCTCCAGCTTCTCCTGGTTAAAATGGAGTAAAATCTTTCTGCTTTCCCAAGTTGTAACCTCCTTTGCCAGAGACATCCTTCTCATGCTGGATCACCACCATGTGTTGTGCAAGCACCTGAGCTTCAGCAGCAATGTTTGTTCCCAGAGGCCTTTATGTATGTAAAATCCCTGAAGGTCTTTTGATCAAACCTTTTTATTGTCTTTCTGTCTTTGTCTTTTCATTTTTTCATACAGCTTACTTTGCAGTTATGGGCTGTGACTTTCAGCATGGCTGTACCCTGGATTACCCAGTGCTGGGGGGAGTTTTTATACATGAATGGCTTTGTATAAATAAACCCATGACAACAGTGATTAAAAATGCAAGCTTTCCTGTAAAAGCTCGTAAGTTACTTCTTATTCTTAAAGAATTCTTCCACAAATCATCATTGCTGTGTTGTCTTAAAGTGCTAGCTTTTATAGAGACAAAAAGATGTGTAGAAAAAGCAACAACTGTACAGGATTCTAAGTCTCTTGAGCAGTTGCCCACTGGGAAGAACATCTTTACAGCATATGCTCATGAGTTTTAACCCTTAGTTAATGTATCTGGTATGACTGGCTTTTTTTTTTTTTTTTGACTGGTTGGAGGATGCAGAGATCTGCTTTTATTTTCCCATGGCATACGTCAGTGCAAACCAGCTGCTTGCACCAGGATGCCCTAGAGCCAGAGGGGAAAGCTGCTAGAAATGAAGGTTGTGTTGGTAGCACCTTTGGGCTAAGAGCAGATGTGGAGCGGGATCCTGGTGTGAAGTAAAATACACGAAGGATGTGAGAAAGGTCTCCATGACTGCAGGCTAGGTGAGTGGGACAGGGTTTCAGCCAGGCTTGCAAGCAGCCAGGTGGGTATTTGGCATTACCTGTGTCTGTCCATGATCTTTCACTGCTTAGGATCTGAAAGTACTTCATGAGTACTTAGCTAGAGGTGTTTATGCCTTGTTTTTATGCCCTGTCTTGGTTCAGCATTCTTTATCAGCCCCGTCTCAGCACCTGGAGGATGCCACCACATCGTACAGTTCAAGTTGCTGCATGATTTACCAGCTCTCCAGCTGCTGTAAATAACAATTCTTTTGTCATGTGCTGTTTAATTAGCATAGAGCATGAATCACAATAAAGGAGAGGAAGAGAATGGAGGTAATGTCAGTTAATACACCAACAATGTGGCTGCTAACATAAAATACCTCCACATACTAGCCACACAATATCAAGATCCCTATTAACATAGCATAGGTCTGAATAAGCATAGGGAGAGCAAGGCTGCACTGATGCTGCCTTTTCCCCACGGAGCAATGGATTGCCTGACCTTGGAGGGATAGCTTTTTTTCCCTTTCAATCTTGACACCAACAGAATATTTGATACCTGTTATCGCAGAGGAGCAAATAAAGAGCACTTTGTCTTGCAAAAGCCAGGCCAAGGGCAAAGCCTGCCGTCACCTTCATTGATGTGTGTTGGCAGTATTTGATGCTGGCTGGATTAGCTTGTTTAATGTGCTTGCTGTGTGGCTTTCAGTGACAACTGCATTGAAATGACTGGAGTTTGATTAATACTGATGGAATTATTATTCTGTGTTGGTTTGGGATACAGCTGCTCTGAAGGGTGCACATCAAACCTGTCTCAGCTATGGGGCTTGCTGCTGGCCAAATAGGTGGTCAGAGAGGTCCCTGCCTGATGCTTTTTGAGCAAAGATGAGCAAACATTGCATCTTTACATTTCAGAGACGATGGCATGAGCCGAGTGCCCTGATGTCACATGGCAGGCCTGTGGCAGCCATCTCCTGAATCCCATGGTCAGTTTCTGTCCAGATACCTGGCATGCCAAGGGATGGAGATGTCTTGTGGCTTTTGCTCTGACTTGTCACTGTGAACAAAGCCTCACAGACTTCTTTCTGACTGTGTATGGCACCTGGGCCTCACCTCCTGCCTGCAACTGATCGTGGCTCTCTTTCCAAAATGTCAGGTCTGCTATGTGAGAAACCCCCTTCAGCTAGGCAGCTGAGGAGCCAAGCACCTATTGATCTTTGTGCTGGGATGTGTCAATTTGACACTAAAAAAATAAATATACTTAGCCTAAGAATGCTCAGGTAAAAGTTCTGTTGATGAACTTTTCAGTGCCATTGACGTATGCATTAGCTGGCTGCCTACAATTTTTCCTGCACATGAAAATCTTAGGGTTTGCATGGAGGCTGAATTTGCATATGGAGAAAGCATAACAACGCTGCTGCCCTTTAAAGGGCGTTAAGAAGTGTTGGCTTTTAAAATGACAGGCAAATACTGTGAGTAAACTAGCAGTATTTCAGAAAGATACCTGAGTAAATGAAACCTAAATATCTGGCTGGGACAGTCTTCTCTCATAATCAATGCACTGTTATACTTACGGCACAGCAAGGAAATTGATGGAGGCTTCACCTTGCCGTTTCGAGGAGTCAGGATGCCAAATCCCATTCTTCTGTCTTAGTCCTAGTACTGCAGCCATTTATGCGGTACAATTATTCCTCGATTCAGCTGCATGGTTGGAGGTTTCTGTGATATGTTACCACCTCAGTGAGAAATTAGGAGTGACTTCATTGGCTGCCCACCACGGTACTTTAGCAGGACAGTATGTAGCAGATCACTGCTTGCTTTCTGGCTCCCACAGAAAAAGGGTAGAACTCTAAGATTGTTTTTCTCATAATTTAGCCTTGATGAACACCTTAAGCTTATGCTAGTGTAAGTTGGGTAATGCAGAGTGTCAGAGAGCCTATGTTAACTGATTGCTCACTGTGGCCTTTCCATCTGAAGAGGTAGCTCTTGGGTCTTGCTCCTCCACCCTAACACCTCTTTCTACAAAATGTGTAAGAATGTAACCCCCTGCTTTATGTCAAATCTGTTTGAAGCCAGTCAGTGGAGAGAATAGGAGAAGATCGATGAAATAGTGCCTGTGTGCACATGGAATAGAATGGCAAAACACTTGTATGTTACGAAGCCTGATGGCATTGTGTGAAGGAAGGCAGCACTGCCTGCTCCAGTGAAGTCTCGGTGCACCTGGCCTCTCTCTGGGCATTTGGAAACCTGGGCCAATGCAGCTATTCGAAACAAAACTGTGTGTTTTCATAGGGGTAGCACTACATGGTTGGGGATTGGACTAGATGGTCTCTAAAGGTCCCTTCCAACCCTACCATTCTATGATCTCAGCCTTGGATCAAGCTCCTGCTGTGCTGCTTTGTCCTGAATAGCAGTAGAGCTTTGCCCAAGGTCCTCCAAATCAGGGATGCCTGTAGCCATGGGGCTTTGCTTGTGAGACACTCAGGGAAGCTGAATTGTCCGTGCTCTGGTGGTGTGCATGAACATTGTCATGGGTCATTTGCCTTGTTTTGGGACTTGATGTCCTGCCAGCTGTGATGAGAGAGCTCCACAGGTAGTGCCAGGATGGGACTCCTGGCTCAGTACCTGTCCTGATGCGTGATGCTTTTCCTTTTCGTTGTAGTGCCAAAGGGACGTCTGATGTTTTGAGACAATGTTCTCTGCAGCTTGTGGTAAACACTGAACCCAGTCTGAATAGTCCAAATACTGTAGCACGCTGCAGAGCACTTGAAAATTGACATCACACACAGAAGAGCAGCCAAAATGGGAAAGTTAGACTTTGCTTTTGGCAGGCAAAGAGGGCAGTGAGACAAATCACAGAAATGAGCTTTTAAAGAATTTTCTAAGCAAGAGTGGCTGGGCAGGTGCTTTTGCCAGGGAAGATCCTCTCATGTGCTTCTGCTTGGAGTGTTAAAGAATGTGATTTTAGGATGAAATTACTTCTTCATCTAGGCTGTCTGGTCTCCAGTAGTGGGCTGACACTGTCCTGCCTGCTGGTCTGTGCCTATGTAATGACTTGCTGAAGGATGTCAGAAACAAGCTGTTCTCAGCTCCCCAGGGGCTGCTAAATGCTACCCCTGAGGACCTCACAGAGGGACAGAATTACTAGTGAATAGTGCATTACAGCCTCCTTGTATCTATTTCTCTAGTCAGCCCTCAAGAGCAAGCCAGAGAAAGACACAGCCTCTCCCTCTCTTGTAAGAGAAAAAGTTTTCTATTATTTAGTCTGGATTTTTCATGTGTTATCTCTCATGCAGAAAAAGTTTGGATACATTTTTTCAAAAATGTATTTTTCTAAGTCTCTGTGGTATCAACCAGGCACAAAGGAAAAGCTTCCAGAGAGAAGCAGTGGACAAGAGATGTGCACTCTGGGGTGACACATTCCTGGACCCTGACGCTGGATAATCACATTTGGTGGTAGCACATTTCTTTCTTGGTAATTGTGATTTTCATATGTTTTCTTTTCCTGCATCCTTCCAGTTAACTGTCATTACTCATACATAGCATGTGCACATGAAAGCTACATAATCAATTGTTGAGCAATACCAGGAATGTGGCTAACTGCTCATATTCTGTCATCGCCATGACTTGTTCCCCTCCAATTCTTCCACCTCATACCTTTTTTAGCTCTTCTACTGTGTAAAAGATTTGGAGCAGCGAGCACACATGTTTTTTTCTGCTTCAGGAGGCACCTAACACCTTAGCAGATATTGAAGAATGGTTGATACCCAGTGATGTGTTACAGGATCACTGAGGCTCCGAGGACCGCAGAAGAGTTTGGCCTCAGCCTATTCTCTTCCTGTTTCAGCAGACACTTGTGACAGGTCTTTCCAGGACCAGTACACGTTCTTCCCTTGGGCAGAACACATTTCGTTCTCTGAACATCCAGCATGCAGCCTGTGAACCTCTTGGGGATGAGGACTGAACTGTGGACCACTGCACCATGGTGGCACATCAGCCACGTGAGTGCCTATGTGTGCAGGAGTGGCAAGGCCCTGCTGCCTGGGTGAGCTTCTTCCCAGTGGGGCTTGTACCCAGGTCAACAGCCCTGTCAGGGTTTCTGCATGAGGTGATGAGGCTGCTTTGGTGGCTCAGCTGATTTGGTGGCTCAACTGCTCCAGGTGTGGCACATCAATCAGATGGACTTTCTCTGGGCAACATGAGTGTTCTTTCTTGAAATGAGTGATTGAGTTTAGTTTGTGGTGACAAAGCAAAGGCAACCAGCCTTCGAGATCCAGAGCAATGTCCAACCCTTAACGCTGGGTTTCCCAGCCAAAGTGGAGCAGAGATGGGTTTTTAAGCCTGTAATCCCCACAAGATGAGGCCTAGCAATGTGTGCGTGTCCATGCTGGTTTCTGAGCTCAACTTTGACACCATTGATCTATGACTCAGTGCAGGGCAACTCCCTACTTATTTTTCACTGGTCATAGAGACATCTTTATGAATTTTCGTATCTGGTATAAATAAAACCGAGCTTATGTAAAACATGACTAAACCCAGATGAAAAAGCAAAAGAGGACAACCATACTGAGGGAGAAGGGGGTGAAAAAGCCCCCTACTTCTCTAGTTACAACTTGCAGCCTTCATAAGTTAGGTAAATATTTACACTGGGGATTGTACCTGGGATGTGTTGCTGTTAAAAATGAGACAATCTCAAACAACACTGTAAAAAACCCATAAAAACTGAACAAAAAACCCCTCTTTTGTCATCAGAATGAACACTCCCTTCTTTTGTTATTGTCTTGTGTGTGGCTGTGCCAAGAGCTGCTCATGACTCATGCCCATCCCTTTGGGAACATCTAACTGATGTCTGATGAAGCCACCGTGAGAAGGCACATACAGGCGCTGCTGTGATAAGTGGTGTTGTGACCTATGATCTCTTATGTCGGTCTAGGTTTGTCATTCAATGCTAAAGATGAGCTCCAGATTGTCCTCAACTTCATGGAAGTCCCTCTGGACTGGCCATAAATCCTCCTGGGGTGTTTAAGTGCCTGCAGATGGGTTAAGGGAGGAGTCTGATAGGGATATATGTTACTGTGGGAAAAAATGTGGAGACAAAATTAGCGCTACAGTTAGGCATCCCAGAAGGGTTTCACAAATTCAAATACTCATCTTCCCACTCTTCAGGCTCCCTTTAACTTGTGACCACAGGCGTAGTGGGTGAGAGATTCTGTATTTATAGTGGTTATGGCCACTCTGCCATCTTTGATGCTATAATTAAGGTGTGAAAGCCAAATAGCTTACTGACATGTCTCACAAACGTCACATCTGTTAAGACATTCTTGTTCTTAAGATGCAAATGTACATACTTTAATAAAAGGGACGTAAAAAGAAGTACATAGATGTTGATGGGGATGAGCACCCACTCTGTCTATGAGGGTTGTTTTCACTTGTTTGCAGGGGCTTTGCATCAAGCAGGCAGTCTTGAGCTTAGAGGCTGCTGTGGTCACTAATGTGTTCCACATACTCCTCCTCTCTCAGAGGCAACATAAAGTAGATATTCAGAGACTGAAGAAGGTGCTTAAAAACTTCCACGCTGAGGGTGTTGTAGATGCAGCAGGGAGCTTCAAAGGGAGGCTTCGAGCCACTCACATCCAGTAAGTGCAGCCAACACTGCCCAGCTGGGCAGGAAAGAGGCGATGGATCCGCCACGCTGTTTCTGGACTGATGGCCTTGAAGAGCAGTGGATATCCTTGCAAAGTGCCTGTGACCTCTGTAGGGGCAGCACTGTTGGGACCAGTGGTGTCTCAGTCGCCAGGACCCAGAGGCTTTTTTTGGCATAGCATTTTCCTTGCCAGGCCATAGCCTGCCCTGTTACCTGGTCCAACTGTGGCCTCCATGGCCATGCTACCCAGTGGGGCTACCAGCATGGCTCATCCAGGTGCATGAGTGGCAGGACCATGGTAGTGAGGAAGACCCACAGCCCTCCTTTTCCTCCTCAAGGTGGTGTTGAGAAGAGAGACCTTACCTCCTGTATCTCACGCTCTGTTCCCAGCAGCATTCCCTTTTTATAAAATAGTTTTAAACAGTTATAGTCTGCATAAAGAAATAAATAAAAAATATTGTGAATTCAGGGGCTGTAATCTTACAGATTTCTTTGGGTTTATGAATGTATCTGTGAAAACACTTATCCTGTGGTGAGAAAAAGACTGTCATCTCCTCCTGAGTGGTTTCTTACAGGATAACAGAGATTTCACTGGGAGCTGTCTTTTTGGGGGCACCTTTGCCTCTGAAGTAAGTCCTCTTAGAAGGACTTCTCAGGCAAATGTTCTCACAAAACAAATAATCCAACACTCCCTGCCCCCATCCTTTTCCTTCATGTTACAAGGAGGTGAGGGGAAAGGATGGATCCACAGCAAATGTTGGGGATGGTGGAACTGTACAAAGTGGCTTTGCTCATTCTTCTTGACCCTTACTTTAGTGCTAGCCTTACATGAGCGTGTCTGCTCTTGAAGACAGCAGATCACATTTTTATGGCCATGTCATCACATTTAAAAAGAACGGTGTAACACTGTGTATGGAATTGAAGAGCTCAGGTGTACTTTGTTGTTTTGGTTTTTTTATATAGCTTTTTGCTTTCATCGTTTCATGGATCATATAAAAAATTTGGTTTGACTGGCTAATAAATATGAGTAGGAATTTTACTATTTGGCCACGTTGACTACACTTCAAAGTGGCTTTTGAAAATAATCTGCTTTGGCCTAACGTGGCTCCTGTTAATGTCAACAGCAGAAGCCCTTTCTTGATTTCAGCAGCAGAGGGGAAGGGCCAGATTAGTGCTTTTGCAAATCCTGTCTTTAAAACATTGATGGAGAGTAAATAGCCATAGATGTTCTTGAACTAATGCTTTCCCAGCGCTTGTGCCATGCCAGTGTTGCACCTCACTTGAAAGGACTCTCAAAGTGCTCCCATTTCCCAGATTGTCCTACGGAAGCCTTGTAGGTCTTATTTTTCTTTCTTTCTTTTTTGTCCCTCCACCTTAACTCATATGTTTTTCTTTCTGAAGTCAAACACAATTTTCTTCACACCACGCAGCTGCCATACTGGTCGGGTGACTTTTTGTTTTTCCTCTTTGCTCCGATGACTTCACTGAGGGGTTGAGTAGCTGACACGTAACCCACGGTTCTACCTTGCCAGGTATTGCACAATAAATGCAAACACGGCTCAGAGGTCAAACTGAAGTGAGCTTCTAGTGGCTTAAATCAATAGACTTTAGGACATGTGCGGCGTGTGTTCTAACTCTATAGAATCCTTTGTTCCTGCTTCATGAATTTCTGAGCAATAATGGTAGAAATCATTTTAGGAGTTTCCTCTCCTTTCCCCAGTTAGGCCAGTACCATTTTAGGCACAACACTGCAGCTTTTAAAAGGGAGTGGGTGTGGATCTGAGGAATATTTCTGAGTTAAGGCAAAGATATTCTTAAAATTTTATCCTACAGAAATATTTGCACCAGCCTTAACAAGACCATTGTCCTTGATTACAACTTATATGTAGAAAAGCAGCCTAACTTTTTCGCATTGTCGTTCTGTCCAACCCAGCATGTCCAATCCAGTGGGATTTTGCTGCCCAGAATGTTCAGCTATCAACCCTGAGCACGTCACAGCTGCGCTGGGCACTTATCACCTGGTGGTGGAATCACTGCTGTGGAGGTGATGTTATGTGAGGCTGGCTTTCCAGAGTCTGCAACCATCTCCCTCATGTTTGCTTGTAGTGTGCTTGAGATAAGGTTACCTTTTGCTTCAGGTTGTTCTCTGGCTGAAATTGGGTGCTGCTCAGCTTTAGAGGATGTACCCTGTAGGTACCTTAAGGTGAAGAGTCACATGGTGCTATATAGCCTGCACTGTTACCTGGTCTAGACTGTTGTGTAAGCTTGGAGCTTTTGCTTGTGACAGGTGCACGTTTGTGACAGCAGAGTGCAGAGAAGGCCACAGTGAGGGCACTGTGTTTGAGTGGGAACTGGCTCTGTGTCTTGTGCTGCTATGGCTGTAGGCGAGCACAGGAGCTGTCCCTTGCGGGAACCTTCTCACCCAGCATGTGGTGTCTGACAGTAGCAACAGGAGAGGTTCCTTAGGGAGAAAAATAATTTGGCTGTTCTTCACATTCCCAAACTTTGTACACTCCCAATGTTTGCAGCTGTTGGGTTAGAGCTGCTATCGAGTCTATTGATCCCTTTAGGACCTAATACCACTTTCCTGACTCTGTGAAGCAAGTCTTGGGCACCTGAGGCAACACAGACAACGTTCTGCACAGTCATACCTTGAGTGGCTGATTTCAGCTCTCTGGCATAGAAGACAGACATGTATTTGCATTCAGAGTTCACATCTTATTCATGTTAAATGTAGCCTCACAGCAAGTATTATTGGTGTTAACAATCCACTTTCTCCCACAGTCAGTTGCTGACAGGTCCTCCTGCTGGTCTTTCAAGGGGAACAGAAGAGATTATTTCAGTATTTTAAAACAACAAAGTCTTGGAATATATGAGAGGTGTCAGTGTTATTGCAGAACATGGATTCAACTGACGTGAAGGAGAGTGGTGAGCTAGTACTCTTACTCTCTGCCTTTGGTCTGGGAGGTGACAAGATGTGAGGCAAGTGTTATTTGCAAGCACTTGTGAAGAGGGAACTGGCATTGCTCCTGCTGTTTTGTATCTCCTGGGTGATGAATGAGACTGTTTACAAATATTTGTCTCCCATCTTCCACATTCCCACCTTCTGTACATGTTTCTGGGGGTCCTTCCTCCTCTACAAACAGGGTCCACAAACTATCCTGAGGGGCTGTGGCAATCCAACTGTGCACAGAGCCTCGGGCAACCTCGGGGAGCAACACTGTTACCTTTGGCATCCAGGACAAAGTTTTATATGAACAAACTACATGTACAAAGAAGCATTTACTCAGAGCTTGAGCCCTGGCTGATCCTCATGGACCCAGGGCCTGATCATTGGTTTGGTGTTCCCAGAGGAGCAGAGTCGAGGTGTGTAACTCAAGTTTAAAGCAGAATAGAGATTTGCCTGTGAGTTGGGCTGTGTTAAAGATTCTTCCAAGTTCCAAGAGTAGGTTAAGTTGTGTGCACAAGTACTGCCTTTCTACATATTTTTCTTGTCAAATCAACGGGGATTAGAAATGGTAATTCTTGGACATTTGGGGTTTTAATCTTTATTCAGGTCTAACTCTTTTAGGCTCCCTATGACTTTGGCTGGTTTTGGGCTACCTTTGTAATGCTGCTTTTGTGCAGTGGGGATCAGAGGGTGCATGGGATCCATGAATATGCTGGAGGCCCCACTGCACATGTGTGGATAAATGTGTAGTGAAAAGCCAACAGAAACTTCAACAGATAATAACTGAAACAGACAACCCTGAGAGTATTGTTACCTTTCTCTGGCCAAGGGCAAGCAGCTCTGACAGCAGGAGGTCTGTGACAAAGCTGTGGCTTAGCCATAGTTATCCTGAGCCTCATCTTCATTTGGAGAAGAAAGATTATTTTGTAAATGCTGCCTGTGACAACTAACTCCATGAAATGTCTGTTTGGGCTCTCACATCCTGACCAACCATCATCTAATGAGTCCTGTTCATGTTAGTCTGTCTAAAGGGAATAGAGGAAGTTTTCTTGTCAGTACTCCTTAGCCGATTAAGTTTTCTGCTCCAGGGTGAGCTGCTGCTTCTGATCAAGTGGTAAAAGAGAGGAAATATGCAAAAGAAAGAGAGAATGGAGAAAGGGAGAGAAAAAGATATCCCAAACACCTACTAAAACAAATCACAAACGTAGTTTTTCTGCCTCACAGAATACACTTTTGCTGGAAGCAATGACGAGGGACTAGTTCATGCCCTATGTGGTACACTTCTGTGTGTCAAAATATGTGCCTGATTAGGGTCTGTGTTCAAACTAGGACAACGTGGGACCACTCTGAATAGTCTTTTATTTGAAAAGGAAAAGTTAGCTGCTCTCAGTTCTGTTTTCTTACCCAAATTTCAAAATTCTGGTAAAGTGGACACAAAGCACCTCTGAACCATATACTGATTTATCTTGGTGGAGAATATGACCCTAAGCATTATCATACTGAGTATACTGAAATACAGTACAGGGCAAGCTAGCTGACAGCACTTTCAGGAATATTAATGAGAAGGCACAACCAGAAGGATAAACAGAAACAAATAGTGTAGGATTTCCACTCTGGAAACAAGAATCATCATTTGCTGATGGTCCACAGAGTTGGCTGGGCTTCTTGAGCTGGCTTAGCTCCTTGTTTCTGGCTGCAAGACTCAATTAAAAACAGATTAAAGAGACATTGGAGATGCTCCTTATGTTACTCTCCATATTAACAATGGCTTTTCCAGTTTGCTACTGAGAAGCTGCAGATGACACAAAGATTGGTAGAGGAGGAAATGATGGAGCTCTGGAGAAAGGTGATCCTCTTTTGCAGAGGATTTGGACTTCAAAACTTGGTTTTGTTGTAGGTTGATGGAGTTGGAACTTTACGATTTGGAATGGATTTCATAAATTTTTACATTTCCCATGCAGGAAGGCAGGGGTGAAGACCCCTGGAAGCCTTGTGGCTCTCATTTCTGCAATATTGTGCCTGGTTTCTATTACAACTTTGTTGAAATCAAACCATTTTCCCAAAACATTTGGTCTAGGGAAACTTTAAGGGAAATTCCAGTTCAAGACTTTTTTCCTGACTAGCACTGGTAAATTACGCTAAGGATTTTTCAGCTACACTGAGCAGTGTAAATTGCTTTCTTAGTGTGACTCAATCAAACAAAGTATGTTCTACAGACATTTGCAAAGTAATGAACATGGGGAAATGCAGACAAGCCTTATAGAATGAATAATAATATCGTGGAAAGTAGCACCCCTTAAAAGGATTTAGGGATAAGTGAACACAAGCTCCAATCTGATAATGTGGCAGAAAGTCAAGTGAGACTCTAAAGCATATAGACAGGGAGGTTGCAGAGTGAAGAGTGGTGATTTATGGTACTGGTAGGCTCAACAGTGAAACAGTCTGGTTGGTTCTGCTCATCTCATTTAAAGAAAATGTGTGGAAAAAGATGGGCAGAAAAAAAACATAGGAAATTATTCTTACATTTGGAGAAAATGCTGTCCAAAGAATCATAGAATCATAGAATGTTAGGGGTCGGAAGAGACCTTTAGAGATCATCTAGTCCAACTCCCCTGCTCAAGCAGGTCCACCTAGATCAGGTCACACAGGAACACATCCAGGCGGGGTTTGAAAACTTCCAAGGAAGGAGACTCCACACCCTCCCTGGGCAGCCTGTGCCAGGGCTCTCTCACAGGAAAGATGTTTTTCCTTATATTTAAATGGAACTTTTTTTGTTCCAGCTTATTTCCATTACCCCTTGTCCTGTCACCAGATACAACAGAAAAAAAAGGATGCCCTAACCTTCTGACATCCACCATTTATGTACTTATAAATATTAATGAGATTCCTCCCTCAGTCTCCTCTAGACTAAACAGCCCCAGTTTCTGCAGCCTTTCCCCATAAGGAAAAGATGCTCCAGTCCCCTGATCATATTGGTAGCTCTACACAGGACTCTCTCCAGAAGTTCCCTGTCCCTCTTGAGCTGAGGAGCCCAGAACTGGACACAGGACTCCAGATGAGGCCTCACCAGGGCAGAGCAGAGGCATGGGGAACCTTCCTTGACCTGCTGGCCACAATCATCTTGATGCATCCCACGATGCCATTGGCCTTCTTGGCAATGAGGGCACATTGCTGGCTCATGTTCAGTTTATTATTAACCAGGACTCCCAAGTCTCTCTCATCAGACTTTGCTCATCAAAAATTTATATTAAGAAGTTCCTTGGTTGATTAATAAATCCAACACATGGCAAATCTAGCAAGTGTTGAATCTAACTGCAAATTGAATGTACTGTAGAAAACCTGTACCATTGTCTGAGAGCTGAGAGTGTTAATGCTAAAAGTTAAGAAAATGTTTATACTGAACTGTGTTAATCAGTCACTGGGAAAACTGATAATGGTAGCAATGGATTCTTATTTCTGGATGTCTTTATAAGCAAGACAGGCTGTATTTTAGGACAAATATATACCAGTTGTTCATACAGATTAGTGGGTTCAGCAAAGAGTAAATAAATATTTGAATCTGAAGAATCTGTAATTGTTTGCAAGCTAATCAGTCTTAAATTCTAGCAATTTTGAGATGGAATCATCAACAGTAGAGGAAGCCTGAAGCACCATGCCAGCTGGTCATGACACTGCTTGCCATTGCAATATTGCACTGGACAATAGAACAATAGTATAAAATCTTTGCCTAAGAGCAAAGATCAGGGAACAATTCCCTGACTTTGGAGTCCTGTTTTCATTGAAGGGTGATGGAAGATGGGACCCAAGGTTTTGTCTGCCCTGGGAATGGGACGCAGATGCCTGAGGTGTTTCAGTGTGATGTGGAGCTTGATGTGATGTTGCCTGACGCTGAGCAGCCTCACGTCATCGTTATAACAGGAAAGGGCCACTTAAGAAACACTGGGAAAATACCTTATTTTGGGGAAGTCTCAGATTTGCTTTTGCCATCAAGCATCCACACTGATCACTAGCTTCCATCACTGCTGTTCAAATAGCAAGCAGCGAGACAAATCAAGGACAGAGAGTAATGGGTGATGGAGATTTATCCACTGTGACTTTGAGACTTGCAATGAGCCATCGCAGAGAGTCAGGAAAAGTGGTTCTGCCTCTTGGGGAAAGGACATAGATGGCATTGCTTTATGTCTCTTGATAACTTGCCAATGAGTTTTATTAACACTAGCCTCACAACAAGGTCAATCAATCAATCAATTTCCATATTTGCAGCATATTTACAATAAATGCCTTAAAGCACTTTCCAAAAATACAGATGTCCCAGTGAAATCTTTATATAAACAAGAGGGCTGGAGAGGGAGGAATCAATACAATTTTTATATGTGTATTGATATTTCATGTTATATACTGTGTGTAGTCAAATGTTATATGTTATCTTATATATAACCTTATAAAAACCATACAGTTATGATGTAGTCCTCTACTTGTCCTTTCCATCTGCTTAAAAGTTATTGTATAAATGCTGGACTACACAAATCACACTTCCTCCTGGCTGGAGAAAGCAGCAGAGATAATGATGCAGTAAAAGAGCTATTATGCCTTTAAAAATGCTAGTCAGATGGACAAACCGAGGCATCAGGCTAGTATGCATTAAAAACCTTTAGATTCAAAATACCTGTTTAGTGGTATGATGCTGGGTCTTTGACCAAGGTAGCAGTATTTGGGGAAATCAGACAATTGGGACTTGCCATGATTCAGATTTTTGTAAAATGGTGAACTATCATACAGGAGTGAAACAAGAAATGAGAGGAAGAGCATTGGATTCAGATACAGTATGACCGTGTTTCTTGTGTGATCTCAATAATATCCATTATTGTTCCTATCCAGATTTCTCAAAGAAGTAAGAGGTGATAATTGAGCCATATGTAATAGTAGCAGGGAGTTGAATAATAAATTCTATGCTCAGTCAAGCATTTCTCAGTTTCTGCCTGAGTTTCATTTCCAGCAATTGCTAGGCAGTCAAGATTGAACACCAGACAAGCAGAGGTAGGACCTGGATTACATCAAGAATTATGTGTTAGTCATGAGAATTACAGCGTGATCTATTATTAGAGAGTCAGAAAATAGCCCTGTGAAGTAAGGGAGAGGCTGGAAAGTTTAGAAACAAAACCTGAAAGGGATTTCACTGTGACAAACTTAAAGGAAAATAGCAGTCTTCCCTTGTGGCAAATAATTTTTTAGGAACATGGCTTAATGGTAGACTTGGAAGTGTTAGATTTATGGTAGGACTCAATGATGCTAAAGATCTTTTCCAACCTAAATGATTCTGTGATTCTGTTCTATGAAATGGCCTCACAAATAGGAAGGCTGTTCTATATCCAGGTGTCTCTGCATTGTCTGCCTCCTTCTGAGGGTGTGTTGGCTCTGAGCTTGCCCCTCTCCAAGCAAGTTGTCTTTGGGTTAGTTCCCTACCCCTGGGGTGAGCTGGAGGCTTCAGCTCCCTTTGCTTGGGAATGTTTCCCTAGTCTGTTTTTGCCCTTGGTCCTTCCTGACCAGATGTGCTGTTGATTAGGGACCAGATGCTGACCCCTGGGACTTGACTTTCTACATGACCTTGAAACTGTCATGTCACTATGGACTGTCTTGGTGGACTCTCTGGACTCTCTGCAGACCCTGGATACAACTTGTGGATAATGGCTAGCAGGGCTGGAGTTCCAGGCACATTGTTCTGGTGCTGCTGGCTTCAGAGGATGCGTAGCTCACTGCACGTGCCAGATCCTCCAGCACGGTGCCCTATACAACAGTGGCAACACATCAGGGACATGTTGGACTTGCTGTGAAATCATCAGTGCTGCCAACACTTGTACTTGCAGAGCTCCGCACAGACTGTCTCCAGAGATCCTTCCCAATTTATCACACCTGTGGTCTGTACCCCTCCAAAACTCACTTCCACTGCTAATGTGAAACATTTTGGAGGGGTACTTATCACACCTGTGGTCTGTACCCCTCCAAAACTCACTTCCACTGCTAATGTGAAACATTTTGGTGGGGTTTAGTTTAGGCATGGAGCATCACTGTTAAGTTTCTTGTCTTTGGAGGCTGGATAGAAAACCTTGACTTTGAGTTAAATAGTCCTTTAGTGTTTAGTCATATACTTGAGTGTTACCAGGCAGAGGGTTCCAAAACTGAAGGTTGACCTGGCACAGTGAGCTTCTATGATATACTTTTGTAACGTGGAAGAGTGTACTCAGGTGTGGAGTTGTGTGTTTGTGTTTTGGGATGTTTAATTTTTTTTTGCTTGGTTTAGTTGTATGTTTTTTTAAAGTTAGAAATGGATACAAAAATATGGTCCTTTCTTACATATGAGGGCTTGTAAAATCATTTTTGACAACTTTTGCCTTGGAATGAACCAGAAGTCAGTCATGAGTTTATGAGCAAGCAGTCTAACATGGGTGCTGTTATAAGAAAAAGTAATAGATGAGGCCTTCAAGCAACTGAAAGAAGCCTCACATTCATGAGCCTTTGTCCTTGTGGGGGATCCACCCAAATACCTGGTGGAAGAAAACAGAGCAGGGCCCAAGCAATCCAAGGGGTTTCTGAAGTGCACTGATGACAACCTCCTGGCACAGGTAATCAAGGAACCAACAGAGAAAGGTGATTTCCTGGACCTGATACTTAACAGAGAAGGAAGAACTGGCCCGGGACATAAGTCAAATGCAGCCTTGGCTGCAATAACTATGAGATGATGGAGATCAGGATCCTGAGAGGAAGGAGGAGGGCAAAAAGTAGCCTTGGCTTTCTGGATACTAGACTTCAACTTAAGGGACTTGCTTGGAAGAACCCCATGTGACATATTCCTGGAGGGACAAGGTGTCCAGGAGAGATCAGTGATATTCAAGGATCACCTCTTCCAAGCTCGAGAAGGGACGATAGTGAAAAGTAAGAAATGAGCAAAAGGCAGCAGGAGGCCTGCATGGATGAACAAGGACCATTAGAAGGAAGTGTACAAGAGATGGAAACAGATGCAGGTGATCCAGGAGTATAGAGTTGCTCCCTTGAACATGCAGGAGTATCATTAGGAAAGCCAAGGGCAGTCTGCAGTTGAATCTAGCAAGGGATGTGAAGGGCAACAAGAAAGACTTCTAAAGGTACATAAACAAACGGAAGAGGACATGGAGCTGCTGCTGAATGGGGCAAGGGCACAGGTGATAAATGGCATGGCTGAGGTACTAAGCCTCTTCCTTGCCTCAGACTTGACCAGTACAATTAGCCTTTGGGAATCATAGGTCCCTGAGACTAGAAGGAAAGTCTGTAACATGTGAAGGAGGATCAGTCTAGGGAGCGCCACAGCATACTGGATGCACACCTGTGAGGCCTGAGGTGTTGCACCCGTGAGGGAGCTGTCTGGTGCCATTGCAAGGTCACTCTTGACTACCTTGGACTATGTGGATGGTCATTATGACTAGGAGAGGTTCCTGAAGACCTAAAGTGCTAATATCACTCCTATAGTCAAGAAAGGTGGGAAGGAACACAGGGGACTTGCATGCTGGTCAGTGACACCTCAGTCCCTGGGAAGGCAATGAAGAAAATCTTCCTGGAAGGCCTTTCCAAACACATGAAGGACAAGAACGCAATTGGGAGTAGTCAGCATGGATTTACAAAGATGAAATCATGCTGGAGAAACCATGGTGCCTTCTACAGTGAGAAGACTAGCTTTGTGGACAAGGGTAAAGCAGTAAATATTTGTTTGTTTGTTTGGTACTGTGAGGGTAGTCAAACATTGGCACAGGTTGCCCAGATGGTTTGTCGAATATCCATCCTTTGAGGTACTCAAAACTCAACTGGACACAGGCTCAGGCAACCTGCTCTATCTGGCCCAGCTTGAGCTAGGAGATTGGGCTAGATGATCTTGAGAGGTCTCTTTCAACCTAAACAAGTCTGTGAATTTATATACCCTATGTAGATTTTGTGACTGAAGAAGTGCTCAATCCATATTGCAGTAGTCAGCAGCAATGACGAATTAAATAAAAAAGGCCATTTTCTAAAGCTGTGATAGAAATTGCATTGAAGTCATTAAAAAGTCCCATTGATTTCAAAGGACTTTGGCTTAGTTCCAATACTCCTTATTTAAATAAATGTCTAAATGGCCTGATTTTCACAAATATAGGGAATGCAGCTGCTCCAGAGGGCTTCACTTGGCTTTGATCAGGCTCTAATTAGTTGTACTTGTTTAAAATGTTTCTTAAAAGTTTGAAAATTTGGATTTTTTTTTTCTTCTTACAGTCAAAAAACTCAGTAATTCCTGAAGGTATATGGTTTAAACTTTCTCCAGAACTCAATCTTTTCTATAAAATTACTTTGGACAAAAATTATTGTAAAATACAACTTAGAGACTGAAATAACACACACCATCATGATAGAGAGACTGTTCTGTAATCATAGACCAAGGGTTTTGGTGTCTCGGGGCAAAATACTGGGGTATGTCATCCAAAAAATGTGTACCATGTCAGAAATCAGAGATGGGAATCACTGTATATTGGGAAAGAATTGTTGGATGCTGCTTTCCTGTAAGTGACAGCTGTGTGGGAGACAGTAACTCCAGTGACGGATGGTTTTGCCTTCCACTTAGTCAGTAGATGCAGGATGTATGAAAGATGATGTTTCTGAAAAAGATTGGTAATGTAATATCTTAGGCTGACCAGAGATATGATATTCGCTATTGAAAAACTCAAATGGGAATGCTAAACCTGTTTTCTGAACACTGGAAAGCTGAGATGCCAGAGGGAAAGTGACAGCAGTGACATTCTGTGAAATGTTCATCAGCTATTGTCATATTTTATTAATATCAATGGATTAAATAGCCTCAACAATTAAGCCAGTTATTAAAAGCTTATGAATGTGTAAATCTCATTCTTAAAGAAGGTCACCTGGGCACTGTTTCCTATTCTGTTACCAAAATGTGTACAATTTCCATGTAAATTATCTTGCCTTTTCTACAACTGAAAATATCCATTGGTTAAGTGATTATGATAAAACCCAGGCTTCTAGCTCACAGGGACATATCATATCAGCCATACTGTAATTCCTACTAAGAACCCAACATTTTACTTACAAAAGTACAAGATGATATTACTTTATCCTTTTTATAAAAAAAAATTGCCACAACTTTATAGGCCTATATTCTATTTCAAGTTATTACCACATCTTAAGGTTGATGTAGCCAGAACATCTTGTGTGGTGTAGATTTCTTCTTTAGAAGCACTGGTAAGCATGGCTTAATCTATATTTCTTCCCTATCTGCTGCAAAAGCAAGAAAAAAAGCTGTGATTGATGCATATGGCTATGGGGAAAGACAAAGGGGAAATATCCAGCCTGGTTAAGTGCAAACTAGAAATATCAAAGCAGACAGCTAGCTAAGCAGACAGGAAGATAAAAAAGATAGGGAAGACCACAGAAATACACTGAGAATTATACTTAGCTCAACTGGGGAAATGCACTGAAGAAGTGATGTCCCTCTTGAAGACACCTGAATTTTGAAGAAGTAGCATGGGATAAAGGACAGAAAGATACACCTACCCTTTGTCACCTGTTTTACTCTCCTAGTGAAAAAACAGGGTATAAAAGTAACCTTAAAACAAATACTTGTGCTTTTCTGCTGTAATAGGAACTGCTGGAAGACGAAAAGATTGATCCTGGCTGTAAGCAGATGAGACCAGCCAGAAAGGCTGTGAGGAACAGCGAATGCTTCCTTTTCCCCAGAGACTCCATCACTACAGAGCCATACCGTTAGGCCAGAACAAAAAACTTTCCTGCAACCCACCCTGAACCCATGCACAGCATCACATTGAAATGCAATGTAGTTTGTTGGCATGGTTTGAGAAATAACTTCTTAACCTCCTCAAGTGAAAAGCATATTCTGTGAAACAATTCTTCATTCTTCTTGAATGAAGAAGACAAAATTCCAGCCTTCATCATTTACATCATTGTAAACTCCGATGATGTTATAGATGTTTCAAATTTACATGAATGTAAAAGAGAGGAAGATTCAGACCAAGAACCTCACATCTTTAGCTCACAGACTTTAAGCTTGTTAAGAAGGCAGAGAGGCAATGACTGATAAAACCAAAGCCTACGCTTTCTTGCTTTGCTATGTAGGAGAGGATGTGGTTTTTCACCTAACACATGATAACACAAAGAACTAACTTTTTCCATGTCTCAATTATATGACGCCCCTTGTAGTTACATTCTTGGCACTCATCAAAATATGACTATAATAATAATGACTGCACTTGAAGAGATATGTGCAGGATCCAGCTACTGAAGTGAAGTCACCTTCACCTTAGCGTGGGCATTCCTCATCAGAGTGCTTCAGGGTTTCTTAATATGAAGTATTACTTGTCCTTTCCACCTGGCTTGAACTGCTGACGCAGTGCAGTAGCAAGATACTACTACATAAGGTAGCTGTCAGTACCTTTAGGTGCTATGAAGACCTGAATCCATAGGGTTACCTCTCTGCTGCTGTGAATGTCTGTACTTCACTGCCCATGTTCACTCAAATGGAAGGGTGCTCATAACTACTGGGCTCTCTTTCTGGGAGAAACTAAGAAATCTTGCAGGGTGAAGCTCTTGGATTTAAGGAGAAAGCAGATCCTGTGTCAGATGTTTTTGTTGTGATCCTGTAGCTGAAGATAGTAGCATACATAGGAAAAGTCACCAACCAGGGTGGACTCTGAGATGTGAGCAAAGGCCTTTTTCTGCCCTTTGGCTTCAGGAAAGGATTGGGGGTGCATGTGATTTGAGGAGGGAACCATAGAGCAGGGGTTGCTGGGGGCTCTCTCATAACCAGAACCAAAACCAGTATGTTTCACTTTGGTGGCTTATAGCAATCCCCAACTGCTGTGTCTTCTTGCTTCTGATCCTCCTTGAGTGATGTCTCCTTGCCACATGTTGTGATGGACTAGAAAAATTGTGCTCCTTCAGCTTCTGGTCTGGCATAACCACTTTAGAAGGACTGTGTCTAAACTGTGAGGCAGAACTGCTCTGCAGGTGCCACGTGAACCTGCTGAAGCTGCCTTCTGGCCTACGTAATTGGTTTTCTTTCACATATGGTCTATGCTGTTGAGAAGGGACAGGAGAGAAAATCCTACATATCTGCGACATTTCTATCATGGAACATCTTTCCTATGAAGAAAAGCTGCGGGAACTGGGGCTGTTTAGTCTAGAAAAGAGGAGACTGGGGGTGGATCTTATTAATATTTACAAATATCTAAATAGTGGGTGTCAGGAGGTTTGCACAGCAATTTTTTTCTGTTGTATCCAGTGCCAGGTCAAGGAGTAATGGGATGAAACTGGAACACAAAAAGTTCCATTTAAATATAAGGAAAAACATCTTTCCTGTGAAGGTGAGGGAGCCCTGGCACAGGCTGCCCAGGGAAGATGTGGAGTCTCCTTCCTTGGAAGTCTTGAAGACCCATCTGGACATGTTCCTATGCGACCTGATCTAGGCGGACCTGCTTGAGCAGGGGTTTGGACTAGATGATCTCTAAAGGTCCCTTCCAAATCCTACCATTCTGTGATTCTGTGACAAGTGAGTCATATGTGGTCCTACAAGCTCCCAGGTCCTATAGTTTAGATAAGGCCAAAAGGTAGCTAATATTTAATTGTTTCGTTTAGTTTTATTTAGTTATTGAAAACCCATTAGATCGAATTTTAAATGCAGGAAGTCCTCATTGCACCAACCTGAAGGGGTAAACGTACTTCTTAATGGTATAAATTAGTTGCAATTTTAAAGAACTGCTTTAATTCATTCTTCAGTGCTGCAATATTGAAGAATAATTGTGCTGGCTTCTTGTTATCAGTGTTTGATGTATTCAGAGCATCTATGTGCATGCTGGCATATCTAGGCAATGGTTGGAGAGCATTAGTGCACATGGCAGAGCTGTGGAGCTGACCTCAGATTTCCAGAGCGTAAGAGAGTTAGAGTTTTCTCTGAACATCATTTAGATTATCCTTTAATTGATGTTTTAAAAGAGAAAACTTTGAAAGATAATGAATGGAAACTTTCTGAAATCAAAACTCCCCTGAATCCCCACACAGTTTCTCAGGACGCCTAGTTTCTTGCTCTTACACCAGCCTGCTGAAACAAAGCATTATAAGAGTTCTCTCCCAGTTTCTCTTGATTACTCCAGCTCTTATAGAGGTCTGGTGATGTTTGGTATCTCAAACTGCCTTAATATCTCTGATGAAAAGTGCTGTATAAATGAATTTTTTTATATAGAAAGAATATAGTTTGTTAGGACTCGTGTGTGTATATATATAGATCTGTCTTATTCCCATACCCTGTCTGCCCATCTAGGATGTAAAAAAAATTATTTTCCTTCTGTGCCACTGGGCAGGGCTGGGAGAGCAGGTGCTGCAGCAGCCTGTAAAAGGCAAAGAACATAAACCTCTTTATACATAGCATAAAAACCCCCCAACCTCTTCCAGGTGCAGGGTCTGTGACTTCCTATGCTGGAGCAAGGTGAAAATGCAGAACTTGTGGTAGTTGGATAGAAGTAATCTGGTAGCTGATCTATTCCTTAACAACATGCTGCTGTCTGCTTCAACTTTGTCTCAACGCTGGGATGACCCCAGCCTTGTGTGGTGTTGTCTCCTCCTGGCACTGTAGCTGGTCTGCCCTGTAATTAGGGGGTTCTTCCAGCTGTGTGAGAAAATGTGTGGACATGACATGTATTCAAGAGGTATAGTACCAGCTGAAAACAACCCAGTGGAATAAGTACTACTGGCCACTGCCTGAGAGTGTGTATCAGACCTTCACACAACAGAAAATGATTGTGAGGTGATGAGGAAAGGTAAAGCAGTGAGAGACAGGTTAATTGTTTGGGTGCTGTTTTTCAGTCCTGAGTTTCTATAATGAAGAGACCTGAGAGTTCCTAAATATCTGCTGATGTTTGGCTTCGAGGAAGTCAGGTTAGTAGGATGCATAAGCTAAAGACTAAGGTTCTTTCCTTTGCTCTAGAGTGAGCATGTACAAAATAACCATGTAAAATGTGTGCTGCAAGGGCATACAGGATGTAAAATATAGCTATTTTTTTCACAAGAGGTTTCTTGACAGATTTCCCCCAGATTTCAGCTGGCTATGTAGTAGATAAGAGTGTAGGAGAGAAGCCATCAGGCCTGAATTGCCTTCTTGTAGGGAAAGAGTGAGCACTGACTTAGGAGGTAGACTACACCCTACGCTACGGTTAACCACATCAACAAGCAAAAAGCCCCTGTGCTTATATTAACAGCAAGATCATGTTCAGCATCCTACTTGATAAGGCATGTTTCACAAAGTGTGTTTTCTGTTTCATTCTTCCCAAAGGAGGTAGGGCCTTCAATATGTTGCTGGAGAAGTCTCATCCTGCTGCTGCGGTAGTCCTTGGGCCCTTTCAGATGGGATGGGAAGCACAGCATAGACCTGAGTCTCCTGGGAGTGAGCCAGCTGTTGCATCATGGGTTCTCCAATGTCCCTTGGCTTTGGGTGCTCTGATAATTTTGCTGTTTGCTAATTTTCATGTCCCGAACCCTAAACATAATCATCTTTATAACGCCTGTAATGTTCTGTGTGAAGCATGCAGGAATTATTTGCTTTTCTGCACTGGCAAGCCGTCTTCCCTTGGGATGGAGGGGACTGTTATTTAACAGCCCATAGAAATGCATACATAAGCTGGGAAAAAAAGGTAAATAAGGGAACAGGAAGCAAAGTTTTTTCAAGAACTGGAAAGGCAGGACCTATTATTTAACACTTAGGAATGCTCTCTGTCCTTCACAATGTTCCCATAGGGTCTTCTGAAATTGAACTAGCCTTTCTGTTTGTCTTAACAAAGGCTGGATGGGCTACAACACCGTAATTCTCCAACAGAATTGCCAAGGTCTACCCAGGCATGTCAAGGAGGAGACCACAAACTGGCATTTTTAGCTGCAATGACTGATTTCTTTCAAGCTGGCACCACACCTGTACAATGGAAAGAGAATCATCCAGGTAGCTGAACTTGTACTTCCTTCTGATATATCAATACACTTTGTTAGAAACAATCAGTCACTTATAATCCTTATACGACAGCTGCAGTTTCTCTTCTCAGCCTTGCACACTGTGCCATTATAAATAGATTGTCATATTCCTTGCAGCACTAAATTGCTTTCTGCATTCCTGGTCCCTCGGTGGACTGATTGACTTGGGAAACCTGCCATTTTGATATCCCTCCAGAAAAAGTGATTACTTATTTTTGCATCTGTTGCCAAACCTGTATAAGTGTGTTACCATTAAAAAGTCAGTATTTAACCACAATTACCGTAGAGGGGTATTTGATATGACAGTTGTTTCCTGCTGCGTTACGTTTCACTGTACACAAAGAGCAAATGGGTGGTTTAAATCGGGGGGAGGGAGGGGTGTACTAATGCTATCTATCTACACTTCTTTGAACACACAATGCCTTCTTGCTTCATTAAACAATCCACTGCTTAAGGATTTAAAAGTGCAGCCCACCAAAAGAAAAACCCCAAACCAAAACAGAAGTATTCCTGTTGCTGGAAACCCAAAAGCACAGAGAAACGTTAGGGTGTATTGAATGACACCTCCTGTAAGTAAATGTTAAGTGCCCAAGGTTGATGCTGGAAGTGGAGCGGCCATGTGGTTGAGGGATGCTTTATAGGAAGAATGGCAATATTCATAGCATTTGCCTGTCCTATGGCCTAATACAGAAATGTATGCATGGCAGCATGCTGGGCCCTCCAGAGCTGGGATATGTCTCTGCAGATAACAAGACCTATTGGCATAATGACCTGACCCAACCTTGGGGAGTCAGTAAATGAGCTTTGGATCATTCCATCACCCTTTAAAAGCCTTCCCAGGCAAGACAATGTGCCTCACGCCTCGCTCTGCAAAACAGGGCACTTTGTGCTTCTGTGGTTCTTAATGAGACAATGTCTGTTGCATTTTAATAGCATCCTCTTAGGCATTGGCCCAGATCAGAGCTCCTTTGGTGGCTGTTTATGCACTTAACATTGAGTGCTCATTGATTAAAACCCAAACATAACCTCAGAAGCAGGAACCAGTCCATCCTGACCAGGCTCCAGACTGATGTCCCCTCCATGCTTGTTCTCTCCCTCTTTCTATCTAGTCCCATGAATGGTGAATTTTTTACTGCATCTTATCAGAGCTCCAAGGGGAGAGATTAAGTGTTGTTCTTGTCTCTGTTTCACCCCTTAACCAACTGTCTTCCTAATCTGGACACAATTTGGCAATTAAATGCCGCATGAGAAGGTGGGAGATGAGATGAGAAGCGGTGCTTCAATCTCCCCTCCCCAGTCAGATGCTATAAAAATGCAGTTAGTATACAAAGGCTAGAGGAGGAAGTGACATCTCTAACTTTTAATTTTTGAAAGGTGATGACTGTAGGAGATGGCTTGCTGGATTCACTCCCCTCGGAGAGCAGAAGGTAGAGGAGATGTAATTTATAGCTGAGATTTAGGATGATATTACCAGCTACCCTTACGGCAACTCTCATAATGCAGAGACTTTCTGATGGACCCGATAAACCAACAGGGATCTCATGAATGAATGTTCCTCCAGGGCTTGGTAGCAGGTAGAGACTCTGTTTTGGGTCATGGCTTTAAACTTGGATGCTTCTCTGCTGAAATGCTCTAATAAAACGAAACCAAAACCCAGAGACCTCAAAGTGCTTTTCAAAATGGGTAAATGTAATTGTTTCATAGTTTTAGACGAGGGCAGGATATCTAAAGATAGCCATATGTCTAGCATCAGTAAATGAAGCCTTTGGTGGTTTTTTTTCACCCCCCAGCGATTACATGGGCAGGTTCTTGAAGGTTTCAGTGAAGATTAACCTGAATCCCACTGAGTATTTATCTGTGTCTTGAGGTGTCTGAGTAATCTGGAAATACAGCCTTGGGGGATTTACCCAGAGCCCAACAGAATTCAGATTTCAGATTCAATAACAGAATACAGCTTTCCTGAACTGCTGCTTACTCCACAAGCACTGACAGGCTTCTGCTCTTCTCTTGTCCACTCTTCCAGAAAGGGTAATGTTTGATATATGTTTTAGTATTGGATTATAAACAACAGGCTTATACTTTGTGACTGACGGTAGAGAAATAAGGGGCAGAAGTCATTCATGATAGAGACTTACAAAAGGTGTTGCTTTGATATAAATGAGCATTAAAAGATAGTTAATAAGCTATCTAAACACCATTTTACATATGGCCCGTGGAGTGTTTTAGCAGGCTCAGTCTGTTTAGATTGAGCTGATACTTATTGTATCCTAATCAGAATAATTACTGATTTACCATACTTAATATTTTTTTAATAAGAATCTCTTTGGTTGTTTTTTTCCTCCATAAATAATTTTCCTAATGTTCAGCACTCTTTTTTAATATGTAAGTTCTCTCTCCTGAATCTGAAAAGTGTGATTAAATAGGATGCTTATGATATCACACAGAAATAAACAGCTCCACACTTTTAAAAGCAGCTGGCTAGTGAGTAGTATAAATCAGCATCTTTTTGTACTTTCAACCAGAGCAAAAAGGAGCTTCATGGTTTGGTTTACCATCAAATCCAAGTCTGGAATAATATGAGTACAGTGATCCTAGAGTTTGTTTCAAAACCGAGGAAAATAAGAGATCACAACCCCTTACACATCCACTGGATTTTCCCTTCACTACTTTATTGCTGAGCTGCAGCACCTTATCAGCGCTTCTTCCTGCCATTCCCTACTGCCAGACACCTACAAAATGCCTGCAAAGCCTTTGACATGAAGTAGGAAAGATGATGCCTGTCTCCAAGTTAAGATGATTGTTTACAATCCAAATATTTGAAGATGTTGCTAGTTATATGGTAACCAGAACCTGTGTAACTCAATGCTTTAATTAAAGGTTTCTGTTGACTGAAGCACGGATGATAGCTGATCTGAAAGCTATTGCTGCAGATAGGTTTTATCTACCTCTAGCGCTGACACCAGAAAACATATAATTCAGAGTAAATAGAAATTTTAAAATGCTAGTTGCTGGCACAAATGCAATCAGCTATTGGCAGTCTGGCATAACAGGGGAAATATCTCTGATGGGGAAACTGCACCCTCCAAGAAATCCTGCTTCTTGCATTTTCTTTTATTTTCAGACCCTCAATGGTTTAATCTCTCCTAGGAATCTCTGTCCACAGAAAATGCAATCTGAACAACTCTCTGTGGGGCTCTTCACAGCTTCTGACCCTCCTCTGTGGTTTGGCCATCGTTGTTACTACCAATATAGTATTTGGAGACCCAGTTATTTGTGTTAGTGAGAATCAACCTGGAGAAGCAGATAAGGAAGGACATGGGTTGGCAACACAAGGGAATAACCTTGAACCTTGCCATCTTTCTTGTTCCAAATAAATATGAGCAGAAATCTTCCCTAAGGGTGATTTTAAGAAGGCATCTTCTGCTTTGCAGACGTATCCAAACGTCTGGTCCTTTTGAGGTTTGCCCATCACTTCTTACAATCAGGAAAGAAATGCATGACTCTGTGAGGAAGGTATTTTAAGCTTATTTTCTTTAATCTTCTGGGTTCTGTGGTTATGACTCCTCTGAGGTCATACAGATATTTAAAAATGAATTCTCCCTGCTTGAATAACAGGGAAATAACGTCTTGGTTCTCAAATTCCGTATTCTCCAGCTTCATTACTTTGGGCACTCCCTAAGTGCAGCTGAAGTCGCCGGGCTGTTTCAAGAGCCTTTTTGTATTTACATTAATAACAAACCTTCCTCCTCAAAGAACATTTGCCATACTTCAAATGTTTATTGTTCAGCTGGGCCAGCTAACAGCTGTATTGAGCAAATCCGCATGTGACAACCAGTGCATTCCTGGGTGATTATAGTATACTGCCAACGACTGTTTAATGTGTATGTTGCGGTAGTATCCGCACGGCCCAGAGCACAGCTAAGGGGACAAAAAAAGCCCTTGTGATCTGAGTATGAAATCATTACACACGGATATAAAAAGCAAGGAAGGGGTCGTCGCACCATTGGTGAAATGTCTCCTGTCCCTCCTTTTACTGAATTTGTACCTGTTTTCTGACAGGAGAGTGCTCAGTGTGTGTATGCGTGTCCCTCAGCGTGGAGGCTTCGAAGATGTTTTTTTTTTCCCCAGAGATTTCTCAGAGCTTTTCTCCAAACCACATTTACATCAGAAAATAGAGTCTGTCAAAATAGAAACGTGTTGTGGGAGCACAGCAGCGTTCAGGGGGGTGGCAGTAGGGGAAGCGTTGTTGCTTTGCCATCCTCTATTTGTTCTGATCGGTGCCAGGCTGCGTTAATTTGGTGAGAGGAAGGCATTTTGTTTCAACCTGCAATGCTCCTATTACTTTTCACTTGATCTGTTTACATTGAAGGGAATGTTAATATTAAAACTCATCAAAGGCATCAGTGCTTTATGTTGTGATGGTATCATTGTAGAAGTGGGGTATTTCCACACTTCTGAATTGTTTTCTTTTAAAAGAATATCTAGCTAGCATAAAAACTTCAAATTTGGACTTTTTGGGTTTATCATGACATAAACTAGGAAACACTGGAGGCAACTACAGCTTCTTAGCTAACTTGAATGTGTCCTTGAGTCCACATCATTTCTTGCTCTGACCCATGCCAGAAATAACTCATTTCCAGACCAAAAAGCTTTGGAAGTTTTTATTTACCAGATTAATTTATAACCCTGTAAAACATTTTGGTTGCAAGTAACATGGTGGAGCGTCCAGAGAAGGTATTTGAGCTTGCAAGAGGAAGGGGAGCTTTTCTCCTGCCCAATGCAGCACAAGCCTTTTGCAGCCGTCCTCACACAGAGTGCTACCGGCACCCCTATGCAAGGCCTACACAACCCACCTGTGCCTGGGGGCCCATACTGGAGTCCTCAGCCTGTTGGGGGGCTTTAAAAAAAAAAAAGCTAAAGGTTTTTTTTTCCTGTTTCTGTGTGCCCATTTTCTCTTATTGTTCTCTCCCCATGTACAAGCGGAGGGGTACAACAGCTGTGTATGCTCCCTGGGGAAATACAGTCTTGCCTAGGTGCTTTTTTGGATGGGATTGCTGCCATGTCAGGACAAAGCTGGGCAAGCCTAAGGGCTCAGCTGTGATCCTGTAGCAGGCAGCAAAGCAGCATCAACTGGAATGGAGGAAGGTAGGGTTTCATAGAACCACAGAGTGGTAGGGGCTGGAAGGGGCTTCTAGAGATCATTTAGTCCAACCCTCCTGCCAAAGCAGGTCCACCTAGATCAGGTCGTACAGGAACTTGTCTAGGCAGGTTTAAAAACCTCCGGAGAAGTAGACTCCACAGCCTCCCTGGGCAGCCTGTGCCAGGGCTCTCTCACCCTCACAGGAAAGAATTTTCTCCTCATGTTCATACAGAAATTGTCTCCTCATTTCTTCCTCATTAACCTCCCCTGACATGGTAAAGATGAGAGCATTGAAGCAGACAGGATCTCAGCTTTCCTAATAATAGATTTTTTTTTTAATCATCTATGGTATATAGATTGCTGCCCTGCCACGAGCTACCATCTTACTACCATCATCCAACAGGCACACTGCAACATGTTTATTAAAATTGTTTTAGTGCTTGGGATTGTTTCAAACATGTTCCATTCAGATGGGCTTTTGTCCTAAGAACAATGTTTCTTCATTAGCCAAAAACCTTCAAAAACGAAAGATAGGGCTACAGAGCTATCAATTGTCTTTTAGCAGTTCCCAAGTAAAGAATGAAATTATATTCAAGCAGGCCTTTTACATCAATTCAGAAATCTCATCTGGACTTGACTTGCCTGAGAGCCCTCTGCTTCCCCAGCCCTCTGAGGCGCGCAAGCTGGCTGTTCTCCTCAGCTAGGCAAATAATAATCTCAAACACGGATTAAACTGACAATTAGCTTCTTAAAATGAAGCCTTTCAAAATGTCTGTATGAGAATGATCATTTCCAGCAAGTCTGCAGAATGTTACAGGAAAATTGGATCTGAAATTAGCTCCTTTCTAATTAACTTTCATGCAGCGGGCTATCATGGTGCCACCTAGATTCTTCCTGCCAATAAGGCTTATTTAAGGGGCAGAATGATAGACTATCAAAATGCCTGCTTTTGCAAGTTTTTCGGTAGAATTTTGATGACTCAAAATAATCAGATATGGTTCTTTTGAATTAAGCATGGTCAGTAACTGCTGCTGTATCTTTGCAGGGTATGACAGATTTCAAACATTTTCCTGAATTTTGTTAGGAAATGGGAAATAAGGCTTTGGTGCAGATTTTGTTTCCTTTTTATCTGTGTGCTTTTTTTCTACAAAACTTTTGGAGAAAAAACCACTTTACTCCAAAAAGGATAGTTTAGTTCATTTGATGTTTAAAAAAAGTTTCCATTTGGAGAGAACAATTTCTCCGAACTCCAAATTATAGCATGCCTAAATCAACTCAAAGAACAACTGGTCGTGTTTGGGAGCAGTTACCAGAAGTCAGATTCTTTGGGGCTTGTTTTCATGAGATGGAGAAATGGGGTTCTTAAACAGCCCAGCTCTCTGAATTGTAAGGGAATAAAAAAAAAAATCACTTTTTGTGTACAGCTCTTAGTTGCTGCCTGCTAGTACTTTGCTAAGAAAGGTCTCTGGACTTTTGCTCACTGCCTTAATTTAAGTGGAGGTCTGTTTGATGACTCTCTTCTTTATTTTGTTAGGTTTTTTGGTCTTTTTTACTTGACATAGTGACTTTGGAGGATGTCTTCTCTGGACAGAAGGGTATGAAATACAATTTTTCCCTGAATTGCTTTCCCTTCCTGTTACTGTCTAGAATGAATTGTCCCAGAAGGAACAAAGGGATGGCTGTTTGGGTTTCCCAGTGTGGCAGAATGCAGCTCATAATGGCAGGGAGATGGTTGTCCATGCAACCGGCAATTCTGATGCAGAGCAGGAAGGCAACAGATGTAAATGACTGCAAACTGAAAATTAATCCATGAGTCCATTGAAATGCTTGGAAGAAAGATTTCAGGCCCTTTGCTGACTGTGAGGCGGTTTAGATATAAATTAATCTACCAGGCCTTTGGTTGAGTGAGAACATGCTGTTATTTGTAGAAAATGCTCCATAGCAATGGAGCCACAAAAGTCTCAATGCTGGGGAAGGTAGCAGAGATGCCTTGTGCGTCAGGATGCCTCGGGGCATCCCCCTCAAGGCTACTGCAGGGAGGCACAGCTGCAGTGGATTCTCAGTTCTGCCCCATGGATACCATAGCCTGTGTGTATTTTTGTGTCTGTAATATTTAGGGGGAAGCGTGGTGTGCTGATGGGAAGCTGCTGAAAATGGACTGGTTAAATCTGCTTGGACCTGCAATATATTTCAACTCTAACCTTTGCTATCTCTTGCCGCCATTCTCTCGTGTCTTCCTTTATCAGAGACTTCCAGTCTCACGTCAATTTTAAGACACAGGCTGTGGCCCTGGGGCAAGTATTCACTGGAGATTAGGAGGAGGCTTTAATGAACGCAGCGCAGCAGAAGCACTCGCACGACAGTGGCTTTTGAAAAACCTTTCCCAGGGCAGTTGCAGCAAATCTGGGGCATGCCCTGATTTCGCTCACTTGAGATGCCAGCTGCAAGGCATGTTGTTCCATGTGAGTCTTCTTTTGCGCTTCATCCACCCGAAATGTCTGCTCTACGGCTGCTGGGGGATTGAAATGACTTTGGGAACGCATCCAAAAAATGGTGGGTGGGTGTGTGTGTCTTGTGGGTGAAGGCTAGAGGATGAAAATCCCTTCTAAACGAGGGACTGTGAAGAGGAGATGATCCCAATACACATCCCAGCTAGAGTCAGGGCAGAGAGAGGGAGGGAGGATTTGTTTCCACAGGGTGCATCAGGATGCTGACCCAGATTCGCGATGCTGCGGTGGTGGGTTTGACGCAGCGCTGACTGCGCATGCAGCAGCTCAGCAGGAAACAGCTTGTACAGCGCCAACGTTTCATCACACCCCTTCCAGGATAGTGAACAGAGTACCTGAGAGGCCCTACAGCTTGATGGTTGGGTTGGGAATTGCTTCCCACCTTCCACCTCCTTTCCCTCTGTAATTGCTGAAAAACTCTGTAGGAGAGCTGAGAGGCGGGGTCTGGCTTTGAGGTCAGCTGCATCTTCGAAGCAAACCCTGCTGTGAGTGGGTGATGTTACTGGGTAACCCCCTGAGATCCCACCTGAATCACCAAATCAGTGGGGTTGTAGTGGTGTGACTGTGGTATCACGGTCAGGCCCCTGGGGACGTAGACACTAGTGCAGAGCTGGCTGCAGGTGTGTCCATCTGCCCATGAGCTGCCTCATTCAGCGTTTAGTCCTTTTACATCCATTCTACTTCATTGCTAAATGACTAGTAAATGATTGCTGCTTAATCTGAGTGTTTTCCCACCATCAGTCATGCAAAACTATCAGTATTATTTTATGCCTGGTACAGTTCTGTTACAGGTGCTATTTCAAGGACTCAAATGATGCAGAATTTGCCCTGACCTAGAGCTCATTTAATGAAAACGTTGTCTATGAAGCGTTCTTCTTTCTGACAGAGTTACAACCACAACCTCCTTTCATTTTTACTTACCTTCAGAGATCCAAGCTCAGACTTGTAGGAAGCTCTGGAGACAAAAAGAAAAGAAAGGAAGGATGGACTTGCTGCTAAGGCAAGTCTAAGGTATAACTCAGGTCTGCTGAGACTAATTTCCAATGTCATGGACTTCTGCTTCCCAGTTTTGTCCCTCTTTCTCCCTGTAGAAAGTGGGAATGATTGTACTTATCAAAGTATTAAGTACCTCAAAGAGCTGAGGCTTAGAAATAGCTTGGAGGGTGGCAGACAAAGTACAAGATGTGACAGAATCCTGTAGTTCTCAAGGAGATAGCATTCACTCCATCACACAGCAAGGCCACCCAGGTCATGGCAACTTGAGTTCTTGCTCAGCCCTCTTCCACAGGATTTGGAAAGAGAATCGCAGCCTGACCTCAGCGGTTTGCGAGCCCTTGGATCTGTGGATGTGAGGCAGGAAGTGTTCGTATATTTCAGTTTCTTTCAGTTTCCATTTCTGACAAGGCAACAAGCAAAGAGCCAGTGGTGTGTCTCCTTGTAGTGGACCACAGAAACTTCACTGCTCCTCCAGTTTTGGCACATGAACCAATGTTGTCCTAATGGAGAACTCCTTATGTCCCATTAGGAGCTGGAAAGGAAAGCTTCCCTTGGATCCACCTCTGTAGTGACTCAGACAAGGAGGAGCTGGGTCTCTCACGTGGGGCAGCTTCAGGCTAGCAGCAGGAACTCTGTTTCTGTCACCATGCTGGATGCCCCCATCACATTGCTTTAGCCCTTTGTGAGGGAACAAGGCAGCTCTCCTTTCTGCTGAAGACCAACACATTATTGCTGCATGACGCCAGCCATGTTTCTGCCCTCCAACATGCTCATTGTGGCTGCCAACATTGATTTCATTGAAGGGAAGCCCTCACTTTATCGAGCCAAGGGTTTTTTTTGTGCCAAGATCTGCTAGGCACAGGGGAGAAGGGCATTTGTCAGGGACTGCAGCTATCCCTCTGAGCTTTACTGGTTGTCTTTTAGGCTGCTGTGGTCTGTGAATAGCCATGGTATTCATTTGATGGCCACAGCTACCAGATCACCCGGGACAGACTTGGTCACCCCAGGCCTTTGAGGGCTACTGGGCTGCTCCTTCCAGACAGACCAGTGAGATGAAGGAATGATCTGCCATCACTGTGCTGGTTAAGGCCACCTCTCCATAGCGGAGCACTGACAGTGGTCCCAGAGGTCAGGATACAAAGGATGCCCTTTGCCTGGCTTGGGATGCAGAAGGGCTGGGAGCATGGGGAAGAGCTGGGTCTGATACATGTGATTCTCCCACTTGCTGCCTCTTCAATCTAATCTTACTCCTGCATCTGGTAGGACAATCAATGCCAACTGAGGCATGTCTAATTTTCCTTTACCTTCCTCAGCTTGTACTTCTTATCTGAGTGGCCAAAAATAACCTCTTCCTTCTCTCCTTTCCAAGTGTTGTTCATGCAAGATTGGCCTCGCAGTAAAAAGAGAGTAAAGCACATATCTTGGGTTTTATCCATGGACAAAAGAGACTGAACTGCAGTAAGCGGGGGATTTCCAGAGTCAGGGCTCCTCTACAGCCACTGGGGATTTTCCAAGAGGGATGGTCCAAAGCAGAAGCCTTGTATAGACTTCATGGTATCTACTTGGTTAGTTCACATTGCAATTCTGCAATAGCTATCTTCCTTTTATTACCCTCTTATGTTGATGTGCTTGCTCATGGTTGCTAGATGCCGGCATGAAGAGTGTGACTGAAATGCTGGTGTAAAAAATGCCTTGTGTGAAAACAGAAATCCTTGATATGAATAAGTAGAAAGGAGTCAGATCCTCACTAGCAGATAAATGAGTGCAGAGCCTCAGTGTACAAATGCAACTATCCCTGTTTATGCTGTTCTAAAGACCTGTCTTGAAGAAAGTCAGCTGAGCTATGGAACTAATGCATTTGCTAGGGAAAGTATGATGACAGAGGTGTTCATGTATCCCTACCATCCCACACTTGCTTTCTTGACTAAGTGGGCTTTTCTCTGGGGTGTAAGACATCTGATGGACTCTGGGGGTTGTTCCCCTCCACAGGTGAACCTTACCTGAGGTGACTGTTCAGGCCAGGGCAGCTGGGGCATGTGGTGTCCCATGATCATGAGTGTACTGGGGAGGTGTTGTAGGAGTGGGAGGAGTTTTATTCCAGATGGGGCTCTGAATAGAAGAGAGGTGATATGCCAACAGCCTGTGTGATGCAAGTTCTGCATGTCTCTTGCATGTCTGTTGCACGAGGTATGAGGAAGCTTTGGCTTTGTAGATAGTTTTATTCATAACTCCCAGATAAGGATGGGCCATGGTGATGGCTGCAGGTAAATCTCACTCTTTCGGGTGACTGGGAGCTGTTGTCACACCTTCTGATTCACGTTAGCAGTATCTGAAAGCTTAGGTGGGACAGAGGTGCCATGTGGACCTTGTGCTGGGTTTCTGCACAATGCAGAGCTCTGCAAGTCTGAAAAGCCCATGTTGGCGAGCTGTGTGCAGGAATTGGAGGGAGATTTGGAGGAGTACGTGAAATGAGCATTTGTTCATTGTGAGCTTGAAGTGCACAAGGAAACTTTGCAATTAAAGAAAGAAAAAACCCTCAGCCCTTCACTCTTTTAGTTTCTGTGTATCCATGAGTGTGTATCTACATATAGAATTATGTTAGAAGGCTCTTCAGTCATTTCCCATCTGCAATCTCTCATTTATTCAGTAGGGCACTGCATCTCCTGGCATATTGGTAAGTGGGAGAATGTTAAATGCAGGCCACACTTCAAGGCTAACAAAAGTGTCACTTGGAAGCTAGGATTATAGCTAGGCTTCTGATATAGTGGTCTCCCAGCAGGACACTTAGGAAAATGTTCTTCTGTAGCTTGCTCCTGCATGATGTTCAGTTCTTCTGTTCAGCTGGAGAACAGTAGCAAATCTGCAGTATCTTCAGTAGGGCCAGGTTGTTTATTTCACTGCCAGATGTGGAATACAGATTCTTTAATGCTATGCACCATTAATGCACTATTGAATAGTCCCTGTAATTATTTCTGGGGTCTTTTCTTCTCTGGACATCCTGGAGCTCTTGAGGCTATTCTGACCAATGTGACAGTGGACATTGGCCTCATTGTTACTGTTGGCCTTGGTTACTCATTTTTCAGGTTTCCACTCAGAATTACTCATGCCAGTTTTTCAAATGGGGTATGTGTGATGACTAGGCTGGGTTAGATGAGTCTAATATCGTTCATTATATCTTATGCTACTGTGAGTTGTTGTTATTTTTAACATACTGGTTGACTATTTTACTGTATATGGAGATCTCGTAATATCACATCAACTTTCAGGCAGCTGATGATGCTTACTATTTTTCATGCAGCTATATAGAATTGGATTTAATGCCATAAGCCTATGTAAAATGATGTGCCAAGGGGAATGAGAGGCAAAAAGGCTTTTAAATTCACTGTAATGTTTAGCTCCCAATATCTGAGCAGAAAGGAGTAGTCTGAGACATTCTGCAACACTTGCTCACAGCTGTCCCAAGAAATACCGTCCCTCGTCTTCCTACTGTACAGAGAGTATGCAATACTGCATTTCTGGTGGGTTATCATCCTCCTCTGACTTTGCAGGACCTGGAATACCAAGTGCCTGGCTTTACATCCTCCATGGTAACTGCTGTCTGGTATCCATTTGAGTCTTAAAGCCTGCAAGCCTGGAAAAAAAAACTATTGGCATAGAAAAAAACATAGGAAATTTTTGTTTTTCTGCCAACAAAGAGGTGCCTTCACAGGAAAACAAAACCAAACTGTCTGATTTGGTCAAGTAGATCTGAGATGAAAAGTTTAGAGACCCATAACCTTTCTGTGAATTGATATTTATAGATGTCATGTGCTCAGATCCTTTCCCTAAGCAGCAGGCTCAAGAGGTTATGGAGCTGTGGTACTGCACCACCCGGAACGTGTTTTGCATCCCAAGGATCCTTGTTCTTGAAATTTCTTGAATCCCAGAGGAGACTGCAGTGTCTGTAGGTTATGGCTGTGTATTACAGCACATCCACCCAACCGCTGTTTAAGTGTTATGCTGTGAAACCCTGGGGTCTGTGTTATAAACTCCATTGGTAGTATTTCAGCAAAGCCTCTGTTCCAACACCCTGAGCTGGTTATAATTCTTTTGGAAAACAAAATTTTCTCTCTGCAAACTGGTAGGGTGTGAGCTGCATGGGGGTTGGAAAGTAGTTGCTGAAAGTATTCACTTCTTTTTTTACATGCTGTGCCATCTTTCCAGTGCAATTACCACCCCATGTCAGTTTTGATTTCTAAATGGTTAAAGCTGATGAATCACCTTTTGTTTCCCTTTTCCATAACTTGATAATGAATGTTTTTCCCTTAAAGTGTTTCCTGTACCCTGGATGGTCTGACCATGACTGATCAACTCCAGTCATCACCATAGTGAACGCCTGCAAATTGTGCGACTTTGTCCCTTGATGAAGACTAGTGAGCTCATGTTTTGAACCTGAAGGTGACTCTTATCTCAGACATTTTTTTCATCAGTTGGGGAATAAAGTCACAGAGTAGCAGGGAAGCTCCAGTAATGGGAAAGATCAAACCATAAGATTAGGGAATGGCTTACTGAAACTGCCCAGTATCACAGCCCTTTCCACTCGGCTAACTAGCATGTGAACTGGGGAAGTTAGGTCACCAAATTTTTACAGTGCTTCTCACAGTGTGGGAGTATTCCAGAAAAACTAAGAGCCAGCAAATGTATGAGGAGTAATAACGCTCTGTTTTACACAAGACGTAATTCACATGTGGAAATTCCTTTCATAGAGAGTCTCAGAGGTTGAGGCAAGTGGGATCGAGAGAGTGAATGAAACACATAGAAGGCTAGTGAGGCTGCCCCTAACAACTCTGTGAGAAGAAATCAAAAGCCTTCAGGAGCCTCTGCCAAGGCTTGGATATTGTGACTGTTCCTTGGTTGTCCACTGAGGGGTTCATTCAATCTTTTACTGAATCTCTTTGTTCTCAGAGCTCAGTATCAGAGTAGGTGGATCACTAGGATTGACTGCAATACTGATTTTTTGTATAGTATGGAAGGAATCATGCTGTCCACGAGTGTGTGTGTACATAAACCCATGCACACTATGTAAATTGAAACTATTTAACAAGCATAATTGTTCTGACCTAAGTTTTACAGCTGAAAAGTCCAAAGGCATGACATTGTCAAGGAGAAAAATTGCATTATCACCTTTTTTGCTTGCAGGCTCCATTTTATATACTGACTTCAGCAAATGTAGCAATGAAGACTGCAATATCAAGGAAAAAAAATTTTAAAAAGCCTCCCAGCTGCTTACTCATGCATGTTCCCGAATTCTACACTGAGCTAGGTCTGAATTTTACAAAATCTTTACTTTATAATGGGCTGAACAAGCGATCAGGTTAAAACAACCTCCTTTTCCCTTCCTTTCCCCTCTCCCTCCCCAGATATGTGCTGTGTAAGATACACCAAAGTTTGCAGTTCAAACTAAAATTTCTGAGCTCTTCTTGGTATCTGTGCTTCTTTGGAATACCTTAGTGGGACATGTGTGTCTGAGTCCTCTGAGAGATGGCTTGAGGTCCCCGCTGCTCCCTGGCAAGCCAGGCTGCAGAACATCGATCTGGGATGACAGAATGCTTGGAAGCACCCCTACAGTCACCTGAGCCCAAGCTGAAGTTTTATTTACACAAAATTTACCAGAAAAATGTTACTCATGAATGAAATATTGATCAGATCACACAACTGTCATCCTAAGCTTTTATTTAATCTGTATAATTTTACAATACAATGCAGTCTTTTAAGAAGTGCAGTGGATGAGAGATGACTTATATTTGCACTGACGAATGGAACAGATGAAGAGACCTGTTGTTCATTGTCCATCGTGGCAACTGCATATATCTTTTGCCTGATGAAGCAATTCCTTGTTTGTGTATTGAGCATGAATTGTCTGTGTTTATCACAGAGCCCATTGCTCACTCCCATGGCATTTACAATTAGTGCTAATCACAAGCAGTGTAGGCAGATTTAGTTAGTATCTAAATTAAAGGCCAAAGGGGTGCTGATTTTGTTAAACCTATAGATGGGAACATTACTGTTTCCTTCACTAGGAGCAGAGTTCCTCCCTTCCGTGGGCACACTGTACTATCCCAGCCTCTTCTGGAAACAAAGGTGTGACCTGAGAATTGGGAGAGGGCCAGTCAGTGAACGGGACAAAAACCTGGATACCTTGGAACTGCAAGACCTCTTTTTTTTTTGGTCTTGATATCCTGATGAGACAGTGGTGGGAGAAAGAGGGCAGAGGAGAAGCACTGCTCAAGCTGTGCTTGGGATTAGAAATGTGTTCCATGGCAGGAAGAGCTTTGGTGACTCATTATCAGAGGCTCCATGGGTCTGAAACAATTTTGCTGCACATTTCTCAATCCCTGTTCTGCTCATCCTGCAGATAACTAGGTGACAGGCAAAGACTCTTCTGAGGGGAAAAAAAATGTTAGAAGCAGTAGCACAGCAGCAGCTAGCAGAGCCGCTGCAGATAAGGGCTTGTGACGGCTTCCATTACCCTGTTGTGTGAGTGCTTACAGTCCAGCCATTGAAATCAGTTTGGAGCTAAAAACTGACATTGAGTTGCTCATCTCTATACACTGAACACAAACACACACACACACCCAGCCACACACACACACAAGGTATAGTTTTTATAGTGCAGGTTCCCCCCTCCTTGGCAAAATTTCAGTAAATAGATTTGCCTCAACTGCTCGCTGCTGGCACAGACTTAGGCACGCAGTTTGCAGGTAAGGGGCATAGAGCCAGGAGAGAAATTATTCAGGTGTGAACCCAGAGATTGTTCTCTGTCCTCAAAATAGACAGGCTGCCCTATGGCTGAGCGTATAACACACCCCAGAGCTTATCCATGTATGCCAATGAAAACAGCACTCAAGCACAGTGATGAACTCAGCTGTGCCTGATGGTGCTTCTGGACACAGGGCTGTGCTGACATTTGCTGGTACCTGTTTGACCATGATGCCAGAAACAAAATTATTTACTTTTTTTTTTTTTAAAAAAAAAAAAAAGGTAATGCAGACCATAATTTTAAGTTTCAATCCTTTACATTTTTATTTTTTGAACTGATTTTGTTGATGAACTATGCCCTTAAAAACATAATGAAACTCCAGTTCCCACCCCTTTCTGTCCTCCAACAGCCCCTGGGCAGTGCTGCTATTGCTAATAGTTGCTGAATTGTGAGGTAAGATGGCCTGTGTGGGCATGGAAGTCCATCTTCAGTAATGTAACGGGAAAAGTCCCTTTGGAGTGCTTATTTCTGAAGAGGTCATTCTGCACCGTAGGAAGTACAGAAATAGAGAAGATAAATCTTCCTGAACATGTGTTGTGCCTGTTCAGACATGTGCGGATCTTGCAGGCACTGTTAATGCGTCTGTCTGCTGCAATGCCTCTTGAAATACCTCTTGGAAAAACTGTTCTTCCTTAGTGATTTTCTGTGGTGTTACTGACACACCACATGTGCCTGACCATTGGTTATTGGTTGGCCAAGCAGCAGAGAATGGGTCTGGGATGTGGAGGGGAACAGGAATATCTTACACCAGGCAAAGGGTGTCATCCTCAATTTGAGAAAGGGCTCAGGGAGATGGTGAGAGTTTTCTCTCTTTGAGGCCACTGGCAGTCTTCACTGCCAATGCTAGCCCTCAGGAAGCCCAGTCCACGGAGGACAGCAGGATAGTCTGGGCAACAGAAGACTTTCCCTTGGTGGATGAGGATAGGGTTAGAGACTTGTTGGGCAAGCTGGACACCCACAAATCTATGATGGGATGCACCCAAGACTGCTGATGGAGCTGCCTGATGTTATTGCTAAGCCACTCTCTGTCATTTTTGAACGATCATAGAGGGCAGGTGAGGTGCCTGAGGACTGGAGAAAGACCAATGTCACTCCAGTCTTCAAAAAGGGCAAGGAGGAGAATGCAAGAAACTACAGGCTGATAAGCCTCACCTCCATCATTGGAAAGATGATGGAACAATTCATCCTGGATGCCGTCTCAAAACATGAGAAGGAAAAGATGGTTATCAGGGGACTAACATGGATTCACCAAGGGGAAATCCTGTTTGACCAACCTGATAGCCTTCTACAAGGGCATAACTGGCTGGCTAGAGGAGGAGACAGCAGCAGATGCCATCTACATTGCCTTCAGCAAGGCTTTGGACACTGTCTCCCAAAACATCCTCATCAAAAAGCTCAGGCAGTGTGGCTTGGATGAGTGGGCAGTGAGGTGGATCAAGAGCTGGCTGAATGACAAGAGCCCAGAGAGTGGTGATCAATGG
>WBNH01001186.1:302070-313606 GCA_013401255.1 Urocolius indicus | reverse complement strand
CTTATGAGGAAAGGCTGCGGCAACTGGGGCTGTTTAGTCTGGAGAAGAGGAGACTCATTAATATTTACAAGTATTTAAATGGTGCAAGTCAAGAATATGGCACTTTTTGCTTGTCGTGCCAACTGGCAGGACAAGACATAACTGGCACAAAGTGGAACACAGGAAGTTCCACTTGAATATGAGGAGAAACTTTTTTCCTGTGAGGGAGCCCTGGCACAGGCTGCCCATGGAGAGTGTGGAGTCTCCTCTGGAGGTTTTTAAACCTGCCTAGAAGTGTTCCTGTGTGACCTGATCTAGTTGAGCAGAGGATTGGACTTGATGATCTCTAAAGGTCCCTTCCAAGCCCTACCATTATGTGATTCTGTGAAGGGTGAGTGCAGGGATGGTAACTGCCTCTTGCTGAACATTAATCTCATCACGGCCATAGGCTCATCAGACCCACCTGAAGACCATGATCTACTCACAGCTCCCACAGAGCCCGTGATACAGTGACTTAATTAATGCTCATCAAGAAAGAATCTTTCACTTCATTATATCATCACTTTTTATTTTTTTACACTCCTTGATTGAAACCATGAGCTATTACACGCACTGTTGACTTTGGCACCTCCTCTTAGATCTCCTGCGATAAGCAATGGACAGGCAGGTGACTCAGAGCACTGGAGTGATCCGGGGGTGGTGTCTAATTTAGGCAGCCATGGTTGGATGCCTCATCCGGGTGGTTTGGGTGCCTCATCCAGATGGCATGGCTGCCTAGAAAGGAAGAAGACTAAAATCCTGAATGAAAGTCCCTTGACAGCATTCAGAGCAGACCTAAATGATACTTGGAGTGGCAGTGTCTGCTGTAGTATCACTGCATCTGACTTTCTTGCTGGCCAGATGGGATTAGTCATATTTGAAAACTACTTTAATCAGACTAATAGTAAATGCACTCGATTGGCTAGGAAAAATAATTTCCATTTGTGAGAAAATCCACTTGATTTGCCTGATGCAGCATGAATGATTGGCACAGCTCAGAAATATTTCAAAACGCTCTGTTCTGCTGCACAGGTGGTTGTTTTCTTGCATCTGCTATTGAGATCTTTCTCTTCTGCTAGATTATAACCACTTACTCGGGCTTCTGCAGCATTTTAAGGCTGAGTCACCGCCTCCTAAATAACGTACAAAGTCCTGCAAGTTTACCGTTTTTATTATTAGATCTCAGTAATTAATGGCCTTATTTTGGAGAAGGAGGAGAAATAGTGTTCTTTGAGGATGTTTCTAAAAGCCAAATTGAGCAAGGTTTTGGGAAGAAGAATTTGAAAACAATGGTGAAAAACACCCAGGCATTGTTTATGCAACATGGTGTTGCGTACTAACGATCCTTATAGTAGTGACAGCCTGTCTCACACCCCCCTGAATACCACATACACTGGTTCAGGTGCTGCTTTGAGAAAGCAAAGGGGGCTGTGATTAAGACTTGCCCATCCAGTTCTTCGTATCTGCAGTTCGCTGCTGTACAGAGAAACAAGGGTTGGGTTGATCCTAACTACCAGCAGACACTGAAGCAAAGCTACAGCTGTGCTCCTTGAGAGACTACCCTGGGCAGAGCAGAGCCACACATCCTAAAACCGTGTCATGAACATCTCACTAAGAAATGTCTTTCCAATATGTTGCCCCTGATGCAGGGCAAAGTGATTCTGGGATCTGGAAGCAGGGCCACTGCTTGCTGGTAGGGGTTTAGCAGCCAGCTCAGGTGCAGCCACACGGCTGCCTAGTGAGAATGGAATACTTATAAAGACTAAAGAAGCTCATTAGTGGTCAGGGGAATTACAGGAATTGGACCGGAGTAAGAAAATGGACTGGTCAGCTGTGGGTTGCATGCAAAATTGCTTTCAGCAAATAGGGGGAAACATGATTTCTGGTCCAACTAATCTCTCAAGGAGGTATCTAAGTAGAGAGTAGGTGTGGTGATAATCCTCAGTGGGCTGGGAAAGCAAGACTGTAGTGTGTAATCTCCACTGCTGACATCTCTTCTATGAGTCCCTGCACTGTGGTTTCACAATCCATCACTGCAGGATCATCAGCGTGGGAAAACAGAAGTTGTAAGAACTGCCTGGGACATTATTATTAACCCTAAAGAAACTTGGTTTTATTCTTTGTACTTTGCTATATAGGAGAAGGGCACTGCATTCTCCTATTAGGAGCAGCCAGTGAAACGTGAGTGTGGGCAATCTACCTTCTAAGCAAGAATAAGCACTCTGCACAAGGTCTATATGTACAGCCAAATACTGCTTGTTGTACTCTCACAAGTAGTCATGAGGGAGAGAGCTTCCTCTTCTCCCTTGAGTACATCACCTTGTTTTCCTTCTACCAGGAATGATAGAATTCCCTTAGGAAGTCTCTCAATCCCAGGAGTCAGCTGAGCAGGATTTGCCTTGAAATTTTTATCAGTTGCCAGCATTGATTACACTGATCAGCTGATTATACTGTCCCACAGCTCTGTTACGGATTTCTGTGATAAGAGTGTAGTCTGCCCATTTAAAGTTTGGTCACAAGCGTGAACCACAGAGACAGGCTCACCTGGTAAAAGACCAATTCATCTGTAGTTTTCTTCCATCGTCTTTAACTCTCAGTATCCTTCCTTCACCTCCCAGTGGCTTCAATATATTCACTTCATAAAGGAAGAAGAACTTGGCACCAGCAATCTGCAAACTGGTGTCCCTCATTACCTCACCTGCAAGGATCAGTGGGAGCCTGGCCTCCTGCACATACTCCAGAATTCCAAACAGCTCCCTGCATCACAGTCAATGGATCGAAATTAAGGGGGATCTCAGGTGTGCTGTGGGATGCAGCTGGTGGCCGTAAGAACAGAAGAAAGCAAGGAGTGGTTTTCTGATGGGACAGAAGCTCTGTGGAAGTAGGAGGTGCTTTTGATTAAACTGTCATCTCTTTCATAGGGTAAATCTCTTCACTGAAAGCTGCACAAACCCATGTGGGGCTCATTGGCCTTTGGTACAATAGCCTGGCAAAGGGAGCACCCTCTGTAGCTAAATTGCTTTGTCATATCAGGAAGATGGTGAGTGTAATTGCTGCTCATCACCTCAGGGAACTGGAGGAAAAGGAGGGAGACAAGCTCATCCTGTGACCCAGAGCACTTTGCTCCTTGACTAATGAGATGAAAATGTGGAGCTTGTTAACACAAATTCCACTTTCCCTATTGTCCTACTGGCTGCCTGGAGGTGACTGCTGGTCACTCCACCATGGTGGGAAGCATGGGATTTGTGAAACAGAAAGTGCTGTGGAGCCTCTGCTGTACCTGCTCACCCCACACTGGAGATAAAGGAAGCTGTGGCTTGCACTGTGGCAGTAGTCGTAAGTAGAACAAGGTCAACTGCCTATTTCAGTCAAGATGACAGAAATAGAGTTGATCTCAATAAAATCCCATCTCTTTCTTCCTGTTAACTTCTGTGTTCCAATTTTAGGATTGCTGTAATCAAGCTAAGGAAGAAGCTATTTATCCCATGGAGGGGAAGTTGCTTGAAGCCCAGACAGGAGGAGAGGAGTTGCTTGAAAATATTCTTTGAGAAATGGTTCTGGCACACAGGGAGGGTCTGCACAGTTCAGGAGTTGTTCCCATCCAGTCATTAGTGTGGCCATGCAGAAGGTACATGGATCAGAAGAGGACCTGTTCTCTTTCCTTTCTGGCCACAGCTGCACTGAAGGAAAGAGGACCTGTTCTCTTTCCTTTCTGGCCACAGCTGCACTGAAGGAGGGAGGTGATTGAGCTAAACTATCTAGTCTGGCTGAGCAGAAAGTTTCCAGGTTGCAAATCTGCACATCCGTTAAACTGTTAAAACTCTGGCTTTGCCCAGAGCCTCCCCTGCCTGATGTCAAGCAACACTGATGCTCTTCTCAATGGAGATTTTGATAACTCTGTCTAATACAGATGGAAATGGGGTGGGGTGGAAACTGGCACTGAATGCTAATCTGAGTGAGCAGCAACTTACAATACAAAGCTTCTGCCATAAACAAATTAGTTAAGGTGTTCTCTTAGGACAAACATTCAGAGTGGTTTTATGATGCTTCAATTAGTTTCCTCTGAAACACCTGTGAATGCCAAAGCACAGTGCTGCTGATGGCTGACTGATGGGCTTTACCTTGCAGCCTGTCTGTACACATCCTTCATCCCCTCTGTACACATCCAGCTTCCCCTGGGCTGGAATAAAGGCTGGGAGCCCAGGGTCCTTCCTGGTTAAGCAGGCAAGTGAGCCATGTTGTTCATGCCTCCGAGAAAGGCTGGTGCAGGCTCAGGCAGTTTTTGAACAAAGGAGCAGAGCTGTGGTTTACCTTTACAGGTGGTGCAGGTGAAGATCTTCTGATCTGTTCTGATCAGGTGATGGTAGAAAAACCCACCCTGTGGCTGCTGCTGCTGCCCTTCTGCTGTTCTGGCAAAGTGAAGAACTGACTTCTTGTGAGGAGAGATAGAAGAAGAGGGAGTTGTGCCTCTTCTGCTGCATCCTGTCTGAGTTGGATGTGCTCTGGGTACCATATTTCAGCATAGGGCAGGCAGTGAGGCTGGAGCAGCAGTTGGAGGTGGTGTAAGCACAAGATGCTGGGTTAAAACATTGTTTGCAAACCAGGACTACTAGTGCTGGTTATCTGGGCTGCAATTTGAGCCCCAGCAGTCAGGCTGCTCATGGCAGTTGAGTGGGGCTGCTAAGAGCTTAGCTCTGCTCTAGACACGTCTGCTGTCTAGCAAGGGTTCATATGGCTGTGCAGCACTGTACATTTTCACACCCCTGACTTTCAGAACTTGTATGGTGTTTGCAGCTGAGCAGGACCAAAACTGTAGTAGGGATGAAAGGTCCATTGTGGAAACTTGCTCTGGAACACAAGGACCTTCTCGTGCAAGACAGGAGCTGCCCTTCCATAAGTGAGGCTGTATGGGGGCTGCTGCTGAAGCAGCTACAGCAGCAGTTGAAACAGACATCTCTGAAGATCTGTTCTGGCATGCTTCCAAGTATGGATAAGCCATAAAGGTCACCTTCCCATCCTGCTTCTCCACCTTTTTTTTTTTTTTTTTCCTATGAAGGTGGAGGCAGAAACAGGCAAGACAGAGTATTCTTAGTCTTGGAGCTCAGGAAGGAGGAACAGCATTGGCCAGTAAAAGAAGAACCAGGAAGGAGAACAAACAAAAGGCTAGAGCTGTCATTTCTTGCAGGCAGGAAACCACCCTCTCCAAAATGAGGAGGGAAAGGTTTGGCTTTACCCAGCTTTGCGATGGAGCATCAGGGCTCAGCTTTGCTTGGGAGCACACTTAGAGTATCTCTCAGCTGGAGGCCTGGAAAGACCCTCAAAATCCTCATATCCCACAGTGTCAGCTGTGGCGTGCCCTCACCTACCTTATGCATGTCTGTCTGCAGTTCCCAGACTGTTGGGACAGGACAATTGGATATTTGCCTCTGGGAAGGAGACCTTGTGCTAGTGCGCCGAAAGGCAGAGATTGCTCTCATTGGATCGATATGGTGGTTTGGGTGCAATGTATTTGGCCCAGACAGCTGTCAATAGTGCTGCAGCACTCTTAGCTCACAGTTATCGTCAGGACAACAACTATTCATGTACTCATTTTTCTGACAGAACTGATTTGAATAATTCACTTTCCCTAATCTGTTTTTGAAGACAGCAGGGACCAGTCTTCATAACCCCAAGCTGCTGAACAGAGCTGTGAGAGTGACTCTGCTGGGCTTCCTCAAGGCATCTTACTCTGCTCTCATTGTCTTTCTCTTTGGTTCCCCTAAGAAGAGGCCGAGAGAATATTCTCACCCAATCTCTAGGAAAAGAAAGCAAGATCATGTCTGGCCTGAACTCGTTTTACAAATAAAGGCCTTCACAAAGCATTTCCTTTTTAAATTTTCTTGCTCTTTTCCTTGACTGGCCCCCCTGTCCTCTCCTGCAAGGCACAGATGTGCCACCTGTCCCTCCCTGTTGATGTGCTCCTGGCATTGCTTGTCCTGGTGGTATAGGGGCACCTGAAGTCTTCTTGTGAACAGAGTCTGTTCTGCTTCTTATGGTATGTGTACCCTGGGGACATCAGTAACTGTATGCTCACCCAAACAGCTGCTGATTAAACAGGAAAATCGTAATGATAAAAAGACTAAACAAATAGAAATCTGTGTCTGTTCCTGGCCAGGCTGTGGCCAGAGATGGTTGGAGAAGGTTAAACGCTAATAGGCAAGTTGGATCCAGGTAAGTTTGAAAAACTAGCCAACCATCCTGAAGCAATCTCGTGTTTAATCATTCCTCTCTTGCTTCAAAGGTGGCGTATACTGCCAGGTAAGTGGAAATATGTTTGTTTTGAAGCCTTGGGTAAATGTCCTGTAGAGGAATTAAAATGTCAGTCTGTAGCTACATTTGTTTAATGAAATTGTATAAACAAGGCTGTGAACACAGATCATCTTCTCACTTGAGCACTGCAGCTTAAAGGTGTGGAACCACTTCCCACTCCTCCCGGAGTGCAGCTGTTCCCATGCTCTGCCAGCAGAAGGGTCACAGGGATGCTCATGGGGCTGCTAGAGGCAGATTCCCCCGGGGTTTAGCTTGTCCTATACTTCAACTGATGTTCAACCTAGCCCATGTCACCCACAGCAGCTCAAGGTGCTTGCAGAGTGGTCTCGAGCCAAGACCTGCCACCAGGCATGAAGAAGGCAAGGATATCTGCAAGGGCTGTGGGGTGAGCATCTGACCATAATCCCACAGCAGGGGCTGAGAGCTGAACTGAAGCAGGCATGGAGGCCAGCAGATAGAGGTTGACTTCACCTGCCTGGCTGCCTGCATTGTTGCTTTGTTTAAGCAATGCTGCTCGCTGCTGTGACCTCCTTGCCCGAGTGAGGCTATGGTGTGCCCCAGGAAGGGATACCTGGCATCTCCCACGCTTTGCCAAACCCACACAGGCTTACTGTGTGTGGCAAAAGCATCCATGTGCAGTCACAGTGCTATAGCTATTGCATTTTAATTTCTCACCTAGTTCATTTAATAGCAGGTTCCCTATTGGAGATAAACCATAAAAAGCAAGCAGAAGTATAAGGATACATCTTTATGTTTACTACTGGATCTCACTTTCCTTATTTTGTGGACAGTTTTAAAACCCTTCCTCAGAAGATGAACTGTTTGCCTAAAAGGGATCATGTTTCCTCATATCCTAGAGGATCAGTTAAGGGGGAAGTTTGTATTTTACTGAAGATGCCTTGAAAACAGACTTTAAAAAAAAAAGAAAATAAAAAAGAAAAATAGATGATGCTTTTATTGCAAAAGGCTAACAAAAAATAAATCCAGTAGTTTCTCAGCTTTGCCTCTGTCGTGAGCTGACATTCCTAACGAGGACAAACGAAGGCACAATGCAATGCCTTAAAGACTATCAAGAATCAAATAGTGCTAAAAAAAAAAAAAGGGCAAACTGAAGTAGTAAACACATAGAGGGTCAGATAGCTGCTGAAGTGCAAGATACTGGTTTGCAATTTAAATACTGTGGCAGGTAGCACCTTTGGTTTCCCCAGATTTCACAATTTTCTTCTCCACAGTGTAAGCTGTTGTATAGCTTTGGGCAAGTCAGCCATAGAATCGTAGAATGGTAGGGGCTGGAAGGGACCTTTAGAGATCATCTAGACCAACCACCCCTGCAGAAGCAGGTCCACCTAGATCAGATCGCACAGGAACGATCGCATAGGTGGGCCTTGGAGAAGAAGGAGACTCCAGAACCTCCCTGGGCAGCCTGTTCCAGTCAACCTCTTGCTTCTCATTTCTGCTGGTAAAATTGGGAACTTTCTCTGCTCTATTTAAATTTCAGCCTCGGGAGGAACAAGCAACTGTTCCTTCTTGTCTTTACATAGCTTGTTAAGGTAAGCACCTAACTTTGGTCTTTATTCTGCTCCTAAAAACAAGTAACGCTACCACTGAGAGGGCAGCGCTGACAGCAGTGGAGGCAGGAGTTCCTAGTCCTGCAGTCGTATGGACTGTACATTGGGTCAAATCCTTTCTTCACACATCATTTTGGAGGAGAGTGTTTGGTGGGGTAGGGGGACAGGACAGCAGACTTTCCTCTCTGCTTAGACACAGGATGCGTGCTGTACATGGCTATGTTGGGAAAGATAATTATTATGTTTTTTTTTTTTTTAATCCTAAACAAGAGAAAAGGTGCCTGATTGTAGAGCGGAAGGTAAGAACAGTTGATGTGGAAAAAAATCTTTCCATTACAAGGGACTCTTTAGTTTGAGAGCACTTAAGGGATGTCTGTGTCATTGGCAAGAGTTTTGATGGCTTCTTTTTCCCATCTGTTAAATATTCAGCATGTGTTTTTAGCAATCTTTACCCTTTTTGTGAGGCTGAACGGGTTTGATTGGGTTTTACGCAATTGGTATACTGTGAGAGTTTGTGAGGATTTGCTTCAGTTCCGAGATGATTTCTCTTTGTCTGCATGTGGTTTTCTACAAATATCTGAGCAAGTCCACCATGCTGGCAAAAGCATTTGAGAAAAATGAGCATCAAAATCCCATGTGCTGCTACTGTTGGAAGTGAGAATTTAGCTACGATCTGCCAGCTTTTGTAGCAAGAATTCCTGTATGTTTCTGAGAAAACATAAGTTCAGTTTTTTGGGAGATAGGGAAGTCATGTCTCTTATGGGTGTCAAATTACAGAAAGCAAAAAGCATATAGAAAGCTGTTCATTGAATACGCTCAGAAAAAAAAAATCGCAGCGGGCTGTGGTTTCTGAGAGCAGGAAGAAGGCCAGTCTTCTGTCATAGGCTAATAAAATACATTAAGGATGAAGTCAGTAAAAGTACTGTAGGAAATCCTCTGAAACCAGGGATGAACAGCAACGTATAGTCAACATTCTTAGAAAAATATAAAGTTAAGTCAAATGTGAGACAAAATCACGTTTGGCAAAGACTGAATATCTTTCAGAAGGGGAACACTCTTTGCCACAGGGAAGCTCTGCAGAGCAAGGTGAGCTCCTCCGGAAACAAGTCACACAACATTTTCTTGGGACATGTTGTTAGTACAGAGAAATTTGGTCAGAAAGTAAAAGATGGCTAAATCAATGATGTTTTCTAGCAAATATATGCTTTAGGACACATCTAGTTTTGGGAGGATGCTTAAATGTAGAAACACAGTTCCCAGCTTCCCTGGTTGGAAGGACTGTTTCAGGCCATGAATCGAACACAAGCCCATGGTGAGCTCCTTCCCTAGGCCTGAGCATGGCTTGAAAGGGTAGTTTTGAGGGAAGCATGAGCTAATCCTCCTCTCTGCAGTGAGCCCAGTGCCAACCTCTGCAAGCCACGGACAAAGAGGAATACAGAGTATGAAAACACTACACACTGGCACCCCGGCAGAACTGAACCGTGTTTGTGGAGAGAGTCCAAGACCGGTGCGTTTCTCCACCAATCTGTTTGCTGTGTCACTGGGGAGGACAACTGTTAATGCAGCAATTGCACGCTGATATTAGAAGCCTGATTTGTCTTTATGCTGGATATCACGGTGACTTACATTTCATAGGCCTTCAGAAGGTAATGCCTCCAAGCTGTGGTCTTTGCCGGTGTGAAGGTGAAGCCACTCCATGACTTACTCAAAAAATCTTTTGCCTCTTGTTTGCTTTCAGTGGGAGCAGATTGCTGGAGGTGAAGCTGTTGCTTTCCGCTGGCTCTCCTTTCCTCTCCAGCATGCGGGAGAGCTGATGCCTTGCTGCAGCATCGCAACAAACCAAAAGCCTGAGTTTGTGCTGGGTGAGTCACTGTCCCGGGAGGAACATTTAGGGGAAAGCAACTGATTGTTTAAGGGATGGCTGTGAGGAGAACGACTCGACTTGGTGATTACGCTAGAACTATTCATCAAAAAAACCAAATTTTCAGTGCTTCTGAAATTTTGCTACCTGTTTTCATGAGCTTTTTTTAGCCTGATTTGCTGATATTACTGCATTTTACACTATTTTATTTTTTTAATAGTCCCAGTTGGATTGATAGTCACAGCTTGAAAATCTCATTTAAAAAAATGAATTCTCCATGGACATCCCAGAACCAAAATCTCTGGGGGCTAATTTAGGTTATCATCCTGACAATGCCTCATCTGTCCTAACGTCACCCTTCTTCCTCTGCCTCAAAAGGTTTGCATTCTCGGTTGTAGGTGAAACTCTCTGTCACTCTCTCTGTCAGGGAAGACATGATGAGACGCATCTTTCTGGCAAGGCCGCTTTCCCTGCCTCTGACTTGGTGGGTTGATATGTCATGGATCAATATATGACGAGGTGTGGTTGCTGAACCAGGAAACGTTAAAACGGATTACAAAATGGAGAAGAAAGTGGTATAACAATCTCATGCTGCTGCTGCCAGGTACCTTCCTAGGGCTTGATGAGTTGATCCATATGGCTTGAGAATCAATTTTCACCTTTTGCCTTGCAGTGCACCTGTAGCAAGGGTGAGAGCTCACTAATTCACCCATGTTAAGGTCTGACAGAAAGGATGAAAGGGATTTGTCCATGTCCTCATAACTGGTCTCTAAAATCTTGTCCTCAAGCCTGTTTTGCCTTGCTCTTTACATTTGGACAATGTAGTCTAATTTGAAGGCTCTGAATCTTTGCCGGACAAGGAGAGACTGGCAGCGTGTCAGAAGCTGGATTTGACTTGAATTGCCATAATTCATCCATCTTTAACACAAAGGTCAGGCAGGCAGAGACCTACAGGCCTAACAGCAGCTCTGAGCTGCATGTGGGGACATCATCTGCCCTCCCCATGATTTCAAGCTGCCATGCAGGGAAAGTTATTGTTTTTCTACTCTAAGTATCTTGCGTGGGCTTATTTTTGTTAGAGGAGGATTGCTTGGAAAGGCATCTGAAAAGCAGCCTCCTTGATTTGATGCCACTTGCTTGTCATCGAACTGCTTGTGGTGAGGGCTGGGGAGGACAGGCAGTGCTGCCCCAATGTCCCAAAAGTCATGGGGCAGGGGCTTTGCTCTCCCTGCCCTGCTTCCTAGACATTCAGTCGGTGGTCTCACACACCCCGTGGGTCACGTAAATATCTCTGCTGATGGAAACAGTGTGTCGGGGCTGTGGGCACTCGCCACAGCTCCCTCTCAGCTTGCCGGCTTCAAAAGGCAGTAATTGGGGGGCGGGTGGTGACAGTGAGTGGAATATCCCTCTGAGGTGCAGCCCCCCAGGAGTGGCAGCATGGCCCAGGAATGAGCAGGGGTTAGTTACTGGGGTGGCTTCTCGTGTTGAGGGGGCTGGTTTGGCACGTTTTGGGGTGAGGCGGCTGGTTTGGGATTCTGACAGTTGGGTTTTGTTGCAGTTTCCCTCAGCGGGTCGCAGTGGGGTAGCATCACCCCGGCTCTTCGGGCTTCCCCCGCGCCCCCGCCCCAGCGGTAGCGCTGCCGCCGTCCTGCGGGGGGCGCTGCCGTTGGGAGCGCGGCCGCGCGCGCGCTCGGCCCGGCCGCCTCCGCCTGTCAACGGGGAGCAGCTGCTGCCCCGGGGCGCGAGCCGGCGCCGCGCCCTCTCGATTGGCTGCCGATGA